>APFE031489482.1:0-10860 GCA_000404065.3 Pinus taeda
GTGGGTAAAGTGTCTAGCCTTCCTCCTACAAACAACACGAAATAACTAAGAAATGCATGCATAAGCAAAGAAAGATGAATGGTTTGAGCAAGTGAAGTAGGCCAAAATGAGCCCGAATTGTACCAAAATTGGGGCTCATCACCAAGTTCAAACCAATGAAGTACTCTATCCCTGTGGCCATCAAGTTTTGAAGCATTTGTTGTACCTTGTAGATTTCATTTCAGTGATTCGGTCCCATCCTGGGTATCAATTCCAAACTCTGTTATATCTTATTCTTGAGGATTGAAGGCAAGTAAAAGGGTCTCAGAATTCCATTTTTAGAATAGTGAAGTACTTTGTGTGAATTCGATGATAACAAAAAGTATAAGAACGTTTCTTTTGCAACCTATTCTCTGATGTATACAAAGAAATTTACGGCTTGGAAGGTTCTCCAACTAATGTGAAGATTCTTGGCCTGTGGTTTCTTCAAAGTTTGCAATGGCAAGGAGTGTTGAACTACTATTATGATATTTCCAATCTTTCATACTTGCAACTCCTTTAGAAGTCCTCCATGATAGCGGGGATCCTGAGTCAAATTACAGTGGTTATAACAGTCTCTATTGGGCTTACACTTTGATATAATTGCTAGGAGAATTCAATTCGATTTTACAAGTCCAAGGTTGAAGCAGTTTAGCGAAAGTTTTCGTTTTCACTCTTCAGAGCATCTTGTAATTGTCCAATTGACACATACTTTAGATCTGTTATCTGAAGATTTGTAGCCACAATAAAATCAGTCTTCCTTGCTTAGAAATTCGATCCTTGAACTTAAGTCTATTTTGAAGAAGAGATAATAACACAACTACAACATTACAAGGCATATAGTTCGGCCTTTTGAAGATCAATTATTGTATCATTTCAAAAGAGTTTAGTCCAGTTCAATGTAATGAGACAGAAGTTCCATATATATTTATAAGTTTCAACAAGCTAATGAAGCTGACTTGATTTGAATTTGCAGTGGTCTATTTACTACTAACATCAACAAGTATTGGCACAACCACATCTATAGTCACTCCCTTAGCCACGAGTCTCTCAAAACCTGTTATCGCCTAAAAAGAATCAGATTATAGAATGGTTAAATTTCTCTACTGATAGATGGCCGAAGAAAGTATGGTTACTCATACAGAGAGGGATCATGTTTTGATTATAGAATGGTTAAATTTCTCTACTGATAGATGGCCGAAGAAAGTATGGTTACTCATACAGAGAGGGATCATGTTTTGATTTAGTAAATGGGGATTGTTGTTAAAGGCCTTCATTATCTTTAGTATATTATTAGTGCTTGTGTTGTCAGTCAAGAAGTTGGCCTCACTTTGAGGCTATGTCTCCTCATCTTGCAACAAGTTGCAATTGGATTTCTGAAGTAAGATTTGTGCAAATTATAAGGGTTTCCAGTAGTAAGCAAGAATAGAGTCTCATCATTCTTGAAGTTGGTATAGTGAAGTAGAGCATGTTGATGCTAGGGTTTGTTGCAGCATATTGGTCCACCATCCTATGATCCCAAACTAGTCAAGGATACAATCTGTAGTTGGGCATCATTCAAATTAGTGGAATTTAGGGTTATGCTTGTGGTAGTGTAGTATTGCAGTTTATGATCTCAGAGTAGAGATAGTACAGGTCATTGGGTCAGTGGAATGAACATACTACTACTTGTATTACTAACAAATATATCTATACGACGAACAATTGTGAAGCTAGGGTTTCAACAACAAAAGTTTAGGTTCAGTATTGGCATTGATATCTATGGTTTGATGTGAGTTGAGCAGTGAGGTTTCCAAGGTTTGACAGGGATATAAAGAAACATCAAAGATTGTGTTGTAGATCTTATGTATTGATTCAGATCACAGGTGGATCTAGTGTGAAAATTATGAAATGTGGTACGCTGACTGATCAGGGTGGCAAGGTGGTGTAAGGCAAAAGTGTGGAGACTCCTTCAGGATAGATACTGAGAACACTTTAAGGTTGCAAGGTGGTGCTAGGGTAGGTTGGAGCCTACATAGGGTGTTGGAGAGTCCATATAGTTGCAGCCAGTACATAGGGTGTTGGAGCACCTTTAGGTTGGAGCTTGTAAACTAGGGCGTTGGAGCGTCCTCCCAGTTGCAATTGGTAAACAGGGCATTGGAGTGTCCTACAAGTTTGAACCTGCAAATCACAGTGTTGGAGGTCCTTTAGTTGGAGCTAAAAACTTGATGTAAATATTTTGAAGACAAATATTAAGAAGCGTTCGGTGGTTTTTGTCTTGGAGGGGTTTCCACCTAAAAATATCTGTGTCTACTCTCTCTATTCGTTATGCATTATTGAATGGTGTTAATGATGTTTATGTTTATTTGATACTAATAACAATTAATGTTCTATGGAATTAAAAATATACTAATTGTAAGAAATTTGATTCACCCCCTCTCAGTATTTCCAACAATTGGCATTAGAGCAGGTTATTTAAGTAACAATTTAACAACTAGAAGGAAAATCTCAGAGTGCAAAGATGGGAAATAAAAAAGGAAATCCGCCAAGCATTCAAAGGAAACTAAAGAAATTTGATGTATAAAAATAGTTTCAGATCCTATTATCATTGATGAATAGAGACAGGTTGGTCCAATTTCTCTGTTTACTAAATCAAATGTTGCATTTTGGAAAGCTAGAGTGGAAACTTATTTCCAAGCTATTGGATGCAATGTATGATTTTAAGTTGTTGATGGAGATACATCCACTGATGAATTCAGAAAGTGCAATTTAAATGCTATGAGTTTCATTCGAAGTGCATTGCCAGATTTTGTAAAATCCAAATAGCTCATCTGCCAAACATATTTGGGAGAAAATTCAAAATCTTCATGCAGGTCAAGATAAAGATATTAATAATTTTTCGGATCTTGATATCAAAGAATCGAACAACGATGATGAAGAAGATGTAGAGGAGGACAAGGACAAGGAATTAATTAATATCTTCAAAGGATGGAATAAAACAAAGGAAAATCACACACTCAAAGAAGGAGTTGCTCTTTTGAAACTCCAAGTGCAGGAAGAAGAAAGGAAAGAGAAAGACTTAGAAAGACAACTAAAAGAATCTAGTCAAAGGTACGTAGTTGAAGTTGATAAAAAACGAAAGGAACTAGATGCATCTTTGGCATAAATTAGCAGACTCAGAAAGGAAAATGAAAGGGAGAATGAGCAAATACAAGTTCTTAACAGAGAAGCAGAAAATGTCACTCTTCTAAAGCTAAAAGCGGAAGAGGTAGAAGAAAGAAGAAAGGTTTTGAAAAGCAGGTTTCAAGAAGATATTGCTCAAGAGCAAGAGGAACTTGACGTTGCTTGAATTGAAATGACAAGCTCAAAAAATGGTAGAAAGAAATTTTTGGATGAAAAAAGGAAGAACAACAAAATTTCTCAATCAAAGATGAAGGCAAAAGAAATAGAAGAAGTCCCATGGAATGAACGTACAAGCGCTAAGTCCTCGCAAAGAAGGATTGATGAAACATATGATAGCAAGATCAGTCAAAGACCAAATTAAAATGAAGGGGAAATGAAGATTAAAAATGTTGTGGCTCCATGAAGTAATGCTCAAGGATTCAAGGGCAAGGATCAACATGAGGTTGTACCTACTCGAAGAAAGAATGAATACAGAAGATCATCCAAAAAGGATAACTCATCTAGGTACTCTAATTTGTTTAATGGTTATTGTTTTTCATATGATAGCTTTGGACATATGGCTAGGGATTTTAAAACTGATGACAAGTACAATTATCAAGGGCAGTATCAAAATCCTAGAAATAAGGTTGTAGGTACTCAAGATAGATAGTTCAATGATTTTGTTAGCCAGAAGTATATGTCTGTCGTTCCATCGTTTAGGACAAATGTTGAATGCTATAAATGCCATAAATATGGACATATAGCACACAATTGTTGGTACACGATGTAATCATTCATAATGGACAACCCTAATATCAGGTACACAAAAGTCTGGAGAAGAAAACAGATGCAAGAAGACTAAGTAAATGAGGAAGTCTCAGTAGTAATGCTTTCAGGTTTTGTAAAGGAAGAAGGGCATGATGAATCCCTAGTAGAAGATGTCAAGGTTCGAGACGATCCATCTATAAAGTTGGTTTCTACCTTGTTCTGAACTTTACTGTTGAAGACTCCTTGTCTGGTGAATCTTGAACAAATGGAGCCTATATAACAGGTTTATGGATGACAGATGATAGATTGCATAAGCAGTCAAAGTAGTTTTCAGCATCATGGGTAGCTTCAATAGAATAACTTAAAATTAAGGTAAAATCAGATGTGTCAAGTCATGGGATCATAGCAAGCATTAAGGAAGAAAAGAAGAGTTAAAGGAATATAGGTCCATAGTGACCGCCATCTCTTTCAAATTGAAAAACATGAAGAAAAGCATATCATTAGCAGAAGTCAAAGGATTCATCAACATTGTGGGCAGATTAGTAAACTTGAGGAATAGCAGGCTTGCATATTAGAATTACAGTAGGTCTCGACTCTCAATTATGGCAATTCTTATGAAGCACAACATGTCAAGGGGAGATAGGTCGTTTATTGCAACAAGCAATGATTTAGGCATTTCGAAGAAGATAAGGTATCTTAAACGAAGATAGAAGAAGTCTTCTCATCAAGGGGAGCATAGGCAGGTTACAGGTCCATAGAATCAAGCAAATTGTCAGGAGGAGTCACCCCTTGCCATTAATGTCAAAGGGGGAGAGAAATTAGGAGAAGATCGAGGCATGAAGGAAAGGGGAGTAGTTATCGTAGGGGGAGTACATGTGTTGCCATCAATGACAAAGGGGGAGATTGTTGAATGGTGTTGTCACTGATGCCAACGTTAGTTAATGAGCACTCTAATATTTGTCTGGATTGCATCAAGTTGGAAGCTTCATTGAAGGATGTTTGGAAACCCTAGCTCTAGGGTTTGGATTCCTTGAACGATGAACATACTTCGTCCTTGTTGGAGGTTTCTAAAGAAGCAAATCATTGAATTCACCTAGGAGATCCTTGCCATTCGATTCTCCCCATCAAGTTGATTCCAATGGTATGTGGCACGCCTCGAGAGCCCTCATGGCTTGTGAGTTATGCTTGTTTGAAGTTGAAAAACTCATTATTATGGGAATAAAGCCCAAAGGATGGTGATGTGGCACCCCATCATTGGCCATCTCATTATTGAATCAAGAAAGTTGGCCTTTCATCAAGGCTAACATTTTTTTGAAAGGATTTAAAGATTATTTTATACGTACAAGGGGTCTTGGCTTCCAAGAAAAATCACAACCCTAACTCCTTCTTAGGGCTTCAAATTAAATAAAATTTCAAATTTAAGAAGGATGAGGGATCTATCTCCTAAAAATCCTCAAACAACTCTCTTACTAGAAGCCCCTTTTCTATCGAAGAAAATATCTATTTAAAGGTTCGTAGTCTCTTCGTCTAGGTAAGCATTTTTTGAACAAATATATTTGGTAATAAAGATCGTTAATTGTAATGTCTTGGTTTATAATTTTTCCTTCTTTCCATGGGAAATTGCTTAAAAATTTCTACAATAAATTTCTCCAAGTAATTGCAAAACAAGAACCATGAAATTGCAGCAAAAACTAAATAACATTTCCAAATAAATCCAGATATGCCACAGTTGCAAATAACACAAGAAAGGGAGAATTGAGCAGCTTGAGTTATTTATTGGAGCAATTACTGTTGAAATTTCTAAGTATTACTCGTTAGAAATTTTATCTGTATTCTCTGGTTTATTTCGCCTACTTGTTTAATTACTAACAAGCTATTTACTCATATAAACGCTGAAATAAACACAATATAGTATCAACTATCTACAGATCAACAACTAAAAGAAATAGACAAACACACAAGTGACACCGTTATTTTTGGACAATCATCCTCGGAAAAAACCCAATGCAGGAAAACGGTTGCAGAAATTATGAGGCTTATATTGTCATGCAATCTTTATGAGTACAACTGGGTGCCAAACTGGCTCACCCAACAAAGAAATAATTTGGCAGTAATACCTCTCCATTCGAAAGAATATATTCAGAAAATTTTCACCATTAAACCCTCTCCAGCATAATCTGAAGCTCAGTGTCAACCCTCCTGGCCTCTGTGTCAGCCCTTTGAGGCCCTGCGCAGCCTCTACAGCGCTTTGTGTCACTCTTGTAGCCTTTGCATGGATGACATAGACCCTTCTGCCCTCTGCGCAGTGTCTTCTGCCTCTGCGTGGCTCCCTCTGGCTCAACATCTGCCTATTTGCCTCTACGTGAGACTTTCGGCATTATCTCTGTCTCTCTGCCTCATACTCACTACCCCTCACTGCAAACTGATCACTAATTCAATTTCTCTTAGCAAACCCCACTCTAGAAGATCAAATGACTGATCACTCTGGTGTATTCTCCAACTGACCCTCAAACCTCCTCTTATACTTTTCCCGTTGGTCCTTCAATGACCAAGATTACATCTCTAATCAATGACTAATATTATATTTGGCTTGATCCATGTCATTTAGAACCTTCTAACCTAGTTTATATTAATACTCATTAATATTTTGTTTTTCCTAAGTTTAGACTTAGGAACTCCATTAAAAATAGTAATTATTTTAATATCTCCTTAACTGGGTAGAATCTGCCCAAACCATTTCCGAGTCTTGGAGATCTCATGTGCTTTAGCCTTTCCAAGAATTTTCATGGCTAGAGCACATCTGAATCCCGATGCTACCCCAATTCAACAATTACATACAAAGCTCTTGATAGAATTAGTTGCAGTGATGATCACATAAGATCTGCTACAATAATAAATCGGGCCTCCAAAATAGAACTACAAATAGATAAGTTGCGCCTGTGAATTACTGCCCATAAATTCTATTGTTGGTGGTCGAGGTGAACTATGATTTATGCCTTCAAATCTGCTCCAAAATTTTAACAAAATTAATTGGAGGCTTTTGTCACAAAAATCTACCAAACCTAGAAAAATCTTGGGCTAATTCTAGTTGACCTTGAAAGCCCCAAAAAGTGTGAATTACCCAGAAAATATTGTTGTTGCTACTGCTACTGTTGGAGAAGAATTGGAATTTCTGCCCACGAAACTAATTAGAAAATTATGAAAATTTAACCTAGAGCTCCTCATACCAAACCCTTAAATACCTAGAAATGGTTTGGCTTAACTCCAAGCCAAAATCGAACCCACAATGTCATGCAAACTACCCAGCTAAAAAACAATACGCCCTACAATACGAATGCATGATTCTATCCTAAATATTGCCCAAAAAAATCTATAAAATTACCTATCGACTCGTCACACCCAAATCAACAAAACCCATAAATCGTTTGGCCTAATTCCAGCTGACCCAGAATGCCCAAAATGGAGCGAATTTCCAGCTTCATAGTTGTTTGCCCAACCAAAGAGGAACTGCTAAGAAATGATAAAACTCATTGATAAATGGCTGAGAGAATAGCTATAAATCTCAATTAAAAAATCCCGGAAAATACCAACACCAAATACCAAAAAGACTATGTTCTCCAACCCCTACACATGCTCTATAAGAGAAAATATGGCCGAGCGAAAATATACAAGAACAAATCTGAAAAATGGTGCCAAACACCTCCTCTAACTAGTAGAAAATCTCCTGCAAATACCCAGAACCTGTAATAGAAAGACGTTGCTCCAAATAACCTTTGGGGTTTGTCTTTTGTGCCCAGAAATAATAAATTTTTGTGTGAATTTTTTACAATAAACTCAAACGGAAGTCTCGAAATAGACTCCTCCAAAGCCTCACTAGAGAGACACTCGAAATTATCCACAGATAGAGGTGGAATTTCCACCTAAAAATCCCTTCTTCTAAGCAACACTGGTTGTCTTGGCTGAACAACTCAAGAGAACTCAAGTTTAGATGTCAAATAGAAATGATAGGATAGAATGATTTGCAATTGAGTTCCTCCTCCTTTTATAATTCTTCATGGAGCCTCCCCCTAGCTTCTAAATCCTCCTTTTTTCCTTATTATTTTATTGGTGGGGGTTATTTTCCACTTTTTACCACCATTTGAATAAAATAATAATTTTCCGCCATTCCAATAAAATAATAATTTTCTTCCATTCTCCTATAAAATATTACTTTTCTACCATTCTCCATTAAAATAATAATTTACCTCCCTTTTCTAATAAAATATTATTTTGTCACCATTCTCCATTAAAATAATAATTTCTTCTTTTCTCCCACAAAATAATATTTTCTCCTTTTAATTTAATATCTCCAAAATTGGCAAAACTCTATAGTGAATTTTACACTTAACGCAAATTGGGGACATGACAGTCATCCGAACCAAAAATTGCTTGTCTTCAAGCAATTTCTGAACAAGCGCCCGCCACTATTTGTTGGCCCATACGATCACTCCATACAATATCAGGGTCCCAAATGTGCCTTTGAGTCATGCCTATCTCATGCACTATCCTATCATAAAGGGTCTCTCGATACCAACATCCCAAGCCATCCTGATCAAATTTAAACACCCCTTGCTCCACCATTGTCCAACTAGGTATATGTCCTAGAATCCCTCTGCATACTATCCATGAGTAAAGCATCATGATAATATAAATCCTGGGAAACTCTTCGTGAAGTTGCCCTACTGAGTAGTCAATCTCATGTACTTCAGGAGTAGGATCTTGAAGATACAATCCAACTCCTGTGGAGCTAAATTCTCACCCACATGATCTCCCCCTGATCTCCTCCTGTTGATCATCACTCCATGTTGGTGAAGTCCCCCATGCCAATAGAAAACCACTAAAATCCAATGGAAGATCTAAATGATGTCCGCTTGTAGGAACCAGATCATCGCTAAGGGTAGCTGAACTACGAAATCTTGTGATTCCCAAATCCCATGCCGATCTCAGAATGGTGCCACCATGCTGATGTTGTGCCACTCTGACTAGACTTCCCATCGTGAACAAAGTATATTCTCCTCTCCTGGAACCTGATGGAAAAAATATGTGAAGGCCAAGCTCATCCTTCCCTGGCATCTCCACAATATCAATGTCAGTCTGAAGAACTAATAAGGAAAACCACTTGTTATGCAACGAAGGCCTCGACGCTCCCCCATATGCCAAACCAAGAGTGAGCTAGGTCACTCTCTACCCTTACCCCGCTCGTCACAAAATAGAGTGACCAATCATCCAAACGAATCACTGGATCCCATAGCCATATCAGTTGTGACGTAGTCTTGACAGATGTTGGCACCAACTCATACCATGTCCTGGGTCCTTGCATGCAACCAGTATATGTACTCCATACATCTCAAATCAGTTCGGTGCATGCAAGACTGCCTTGCGCCTACCATACGAGAATGTGAGATCTGTTATCCGACCTCCTGTAGGTGTTTTCCAAAACTTCTTGGAGTCTAAACATCTTCTCGTAAGATGGGTCCACCAACTGCTATATATTCTCTTGAGACACCTCATAATGTCTTGCCCAACAGGTGTCATGCACCTCCCTAAATGTGGGCTCAAGGATGGAGCACATGTTACCTGTGTAGCAGATCAGACCATCCCCTAACCTGCATCTTCCAACTCTCACCTTGATTATACGCCACAGATGGAAAGCCTCTCTACTGATGCATTGCGTCCTATCCATTTGTCTCAGATGAAC
Source organism: Pinus taeda (assembly GCA_000404065.3). Taxonomy (NCBI): domain Eukaryota; kingdom Viridiplantae; phylum Streptophyta; class Pinopsida; order Pinales; family Pinaceae; genus Pinus; species Pinus taeda. The sequence continues at coordinate 9,665 of APFE031489482.1, forward strand.
CTCCTGGGTCTTGTTGCTCATGATGAGAGCATCAAGAGATGATAGCTAAATCACCTGTGTTAGTGTGCAATGCTGGAGATTGATAAATGGAAGCTCATGGTTAGCCTTGTGATCAAATCACTCTCCAAATATGGGATTACCAAATCCAATGGTGTGCCTAACATCACCGTCAGGTGATCTCTTCGGTGGAAACACTCCAAAAAACTGTTGTGCATCATCATGCTTTGTTGTACATAAACACACAACCTTGTATTCCTGTGCATAGCACTGAACTCCATGGCACAACTTCGTGCACCATTGGATACCAACGCTCATTGTCATACCACGTTGTACCATATGGAATCCTATATGTGTCAATGCATCCACCACGCTATTAGTAAACCCTCCATGATTTGAGCCATATCTCATCATTTGCCCTGACAGACCCGAGCAGTTTATCTCCCCACATGCTAACATAATTGACACTATTGTGCCTATCCTCAATATGTCTTGTGTCCAATATACCAGTAAGAGAGCACCGTCTCCATGCAATGCCCTATCTGGTGGCTTGTCGATGCCACCTCCTCCTACCAACGCCCTCCAGAGTGGGTGAATCACTCTGTGACCCCACGCACAATCAATATGCCAAGACAACTCCCGAAATCTATTTTCTCCCCTATCTAACCATCATTATGCAACCCAGTGTCTAAGGAAGAATAGTAAGGGAGAGGCCTACAAGACCAAGGTAGCACCAACAAGGGTAGAGAAGGAATTGGAGACAGACGATGATTGTGCCACTTCAGAAGAAGTGGCCAGACATCGAGTTGTAGTCAGGAGGACTACAAATGATGAGGGGCAGGATCCTCGAGGTACCCATCCTCTTGGATTAGACCTTGCTACGGGAGCCCCAAAGAGGAGTAGCAGTACTGACAATGTCAGTAGAGACGGATGCGATGGAGCGACAGAGGGAGCTAAAGTGCAACATTCCCAAGAAACCGTGAGGCTATTAGGCTACAACAGTGCGAGAGGCACGAGAGTATTGCACCAGTGCAGGATGGCACAAAGAGGTGTGCAACGGTGCGATATGCATGGAGTTTTTGTAGTAGCGTAAAGGTCAGAGAGGGAGCACTTGTCAGTGACAGAGGGAGCTTCAGCATCAGGAGTGTCTCTAGCCTGATGGAGATGTTAGAGTTGGGAGATCAGTTACCTACTTCTCA
>APFE031489486.1:9723-27671 GCA_000404065.3 Pinus taeda
TAATTTAAAATAAAGTTATAATTTAATTAATTTTTATGATTTCTTTTGACAATGTGAAATATATCATTAAATATATGTTTTTTATACTTATCATAAATTAAAACTTCTACAAATATACCAACAATATAATATGTATTAGTTTTTATTTATTTTCTCAATCATATAATTTAAATAATTATACTAACTTTTATTTGTTTTATCCTTTATCATGTACAACTATTTATATATACAACTGTATTATATATTCATATATATATATTCAAATATCTTTTCACTAAATACAACATTACCATCCTATCAGAATCTCATTACCATTAAAATTACATAACGTTACACAAACACATTTAATATCTCTATCATTATTCCTTGTTCCTTGTGTTATCTTGAGCATGTCATGCGTAAACGTGGTGTCCGTAAAGCTCTCTTTCGTTTTCATGCTTCTCTAATCTATATTTTGTGTGGAATGTGATCGGAAAGCAGAATATATACATGTATGAAGGGACGTATGACTAAGTTCATCAAATTATTGAACTTTTACGATTGGACATATGAGCGGGTGTTTTCTTGTAAAGTTTTCTTTTGTATTCATTTTTCACCATGGCTGGCAGACTGTTCATCAACCGAATGTATGCGGTGGTGTTGGTTGAATGTATGCGGTGGTGTTTTAAGCTCAGTAGTACGGACACTATAGCTTCGTTTACAACAATGTATGGCGGTGAAATGGCTAAAAATGTGAAATGTGTGAAGCAATATTTTTATGACTAGAAATTTGGAAATATCTTCTTATAAAGTTTAATTTTGTTTTTATTATAAAGGCGATTGGTTAGTCTAGGGTTTACTCTTCACCATATCACTGTAAGTACCTTGACACCTGTGTCAAATCTGTTTATTTATTTTAAAAGGTCTACATTATCTTTATCTCATCAAAGTTTGATAAATTTGCTTTCAAAGTATTTATTATGCATTGCAACGAGACGTGATTGTTACGCCCAGGGAGTAGAAGGTGGAGGCAGGAACAGCCAACCCAACCCTAATTGGATATGTCTTTCATAACCGCAACTCACTCCGGATTGGATATGTATTTCATAACAACAACTCGCTCCTAATTGGATAGGTCTTTCATAACTGCAACTAACTGAAGGGGCGTTCAATGACGTTCGGGCCACGTAGTAATGATACTCTTGTTTCGTTGACATTGTCATTTAGAATTCACATCTACAAGTGTTTGGGGTTGCAGATCGTCGATGAAATGGAGTAAATTTACTTTAAAAGCAAGATTCACAGATACTACGGGGACCATCATACGAAATCTAATCCAATGTCGGAAAAGCAAGATTCACAGATACCACGGGGACAATCATACGGAATCTAATCCAATGTCTGAAAATAATGTTGGAAAATAGTCTTAAGCTTATTTTGATTGTTTATTTACTGAATATTCTGCAATCACATAGATATGGACGCCCATATATTTGACTGCACGTCTGATTCCTGAATCAAGATAAAGATGCCCTGAAAATAGAAGACTTATTGGGCTTCATGCTTTCCCATTCATTTTTGTTGTTGGAGAATCTAATTCCAACAATTTACTAGGTGTCACAATTGTCCATCCAACTGTCAATTTGTTCTAATATAGTCCACTGCTAAGTGTCACAATTGTCCATCCTATTATCAAAGTTTGTTTTAGTATAGTCCAGTTATGTTGAGTTTAGTTCAGTCTCACTGCATTCATTTATTACTCATATCTCTAATGTAATCTTTTTGAATTGATTTGTAATACTCAGAAGAGCAATTCTACTCCATGTTTTTAATTCCTTAACATGATATCAAAGCACCAAATTTCATAAATCTCCCTAGAGAGCAACTTCTCTTCAGAGGTTGTAAACTAGAAGAGCTCAAAAACTGAAAATCCAAATTGTGGAGAAGCTACTGCAAGCCAACCAATTTTTTTTTAATTATTATTATTTTTAAGTGATCAACACACTTACTATCTTTTCTTATTGTCTCAAAATTAATGTTCATATTAGCCTGTTCACCCATTAAAGTACACTTCTCCAAATTGATTGATGGAAAAAGGGGAGGAAAACTACATAGAAGGCAAAGGGAAGTGAAAACAATAAGGAATCTAAGTGAATGTAGTGAAAATTCACATTGGAGGTGAAGAGTGCATGAATTCTAGTTAACCACCCCTAATGCCAAAGGGTGCATGAATTCTATATATTGAGCATATCCTTTCCTCCGCATAGAGTTTTCACTAGAGTTTTCACTAGAGTCGTTAATCACCTCTAACGCCAAAGACAGTTGTAGTTGTATTCTAAACTTTATCCATTTATGGAAAATGATTTCTTATGATAACCAAAATTCAGGACATTAAATTTGCAGCATTCCACGTCATTCTCCAAGTTCAACGTATTCCTATATCCCATGGTTTAAGTTCTCATTCTTGAAAAATGGACATTATGGCATTTTTTTTTACGTATATACTATTTTTGCTAGATGTTTCTTTTATATATTTACCAAAATATTTGACTATATATTTACCAAAATATTTCACTAAAAATTTGCTAAAGATTTTCTTTTATATATTTATTAAAATTAGAAATTTGTGAAGGAAGCATGCTTCTTTTAAGAATAATTATGGTTATATTATTTTTTTTTCCTTATTTATTATTTTTTCTAATTTCTAGTGTCCATGGTAGCATGGAAAAAGTTTTGATGTGTTATTGTAGCTTTTGTTACTATTGTAAGTCCAAAAAAACATTTAGAATATGAATTTTGAATGGTTTGTCTCATTGTGTTTACAATATAGTTATTAGATATGGTTGTTTCTGGGCATAGGGTGCATACATATGGTCTCACCATCGATATGGCCACACTTTTTGTTTATGGATATATATAGTTAAAAATATGTTTAAAAACATTACTTTTGTACTTTATGGATATATAAAGTTAAAAGGATGTTTAAAAACATTAAGAAACCTTATGTTGGCCTTTATTTGGCATTGGTATTATCCATAAATATATACTTTTTTTTACTATAAATTGGACTTTTCATTTTTTTTTTAATCCCATCCACTTAGCTAAGCATTTTTATTACACAAATGTGAGATACTTATGTTTTGTATGGGTTGGTATGTCTCTCAAATTTCCCATCATGGTTGCAGCCCAGTTCGGATCCAAGGAAGTCAGCTCTCTTAGTCAAGCATAGTCTTCCATTTTACCCTTAAGTGTACCCTGTATTAAATGTAATTTGTGCTTTTGTTTCTTTAGCCTTGGCCCTATTATGACATGTGTGGAACACATATTATTCAAGGTAGTGTTACCTTGGGACACATACCTGTGTCTTCGGTACATTTTTGGATGGCTATGGAGTGGTGGAAACACAGGATGCATGTTGAATTTTGTTAGGTTAGGTTTGTTTTGGCCGGATATGTTGAGGATGTAGGGGGTACATCACTAAATCTATTCTTTTGTCATGAATGCTTGGATGTACCTTGTTGTGTGAGGGGATCTTCATGCCTCCCCTACCTATGATTTTGCATCATTCTAAAAAAGTAAAAAACCAAAGACCTGTAAAGGGTCCTATCCATTTGTAGTGGATTCTTACCTACCCTCTTCCTTGGATTAAAACCTATGCAAACCCTAAGTCAACTCATTTTCACCATTATTTAGTGTTTTTTGGTGTTTGATGTTAATTTGGTGTTGGGAATTGCTTTAGAGCTAAAAACTCACATTTGTAGTTGATTTTTTTATTTTTCCTTGGATCTAACATTTGCCTTATTGGAGAGTCATTATTGTTGCATCAGAGAGGCATTCCTTTAGTGTTCAATAGGATTACTTTTCTCATTTTACGAGTTTCCCTTTGACTGAATTTCAAATGTTATTGTTATTTTATTTATGACACGTGAACACTGAGAAATACATGATTCATTAGATATCAAAATGTGCAAATGGTATGACACATGAACATTGAGAAACACATGATGTTATTGTTTTTATGGTGTCTTTATTCAATGGAGATTTTTTAGTTTAGTCACCAGTATATGATAATGTATTTTGGTTAGGGTCCTCTGTGCTTTGTTTCTTAGTTGTACTTTGGAATATTTGCGTTTCCTATTTTCCAAAACCCTGTGTATGCTTAGTGGACAACTTGAATGAAATGAACTTGTGAAATACCTTATCTTAATAGGGTTTCTAGGATTTCGACCATCTATATATTGTTTAACTAAGGTGGCCTAAATGGTAGAGTTTGGGTGAGGGCACTATCCTATGTCATAGTTGATCTTGCTCCAAGTGAGATCATTCATACAAAATACTTGAGTAGGGTTCCACAAAAGTAATAGTGTAGAGATAATCTTTTTCGTTTTTTAATACTATCTCATAGAAAGTATGTCAAAACACAAGATCCAACTTCATCTACCATATTCCACTATTTCGGGGTACTCCATGGTTTTTCAGAAATACAAGTTAATTCCTTAATGCTCGAAATAACCCATTTCACTCTAACAATATTTGAACCACAAATGGGTTGTGTAGGTCAATGGGGAGCCTCAAACTTGGGATCATTTTGTGATTCACAGAGTTATGAATTGATCAAAATGGTAGTATTAGGTTAGATTGGAATTAATTTTAATTTATTTCATGCATCATGTTCTAGAAATAAAATTGATTGAGGATCCATCGTTGAGCATATGAAGAAAATAATTGCTCATGTGGCTTCTTCAAAGAGGCTCACTTCAGTTTTAGCCCATCCTCCATTACATTGTATTAAGAGGTTATATCTAAGTAGATTGAGGAAATTGTTACTGAGGCCGCAAAGGATTTTGGAGGCTTATAATGTTTCCAAGATTCTAATGACGACTTATGAGATACGAGATCTCACTCTATGTTTCTCTACCAGAAGGGAACCTATTTTGTTGCTTTCCCTGTTGAGTTTTTTAGTTCCAATTTAGCCCATTAGAAAATGGAAGGAAACCAAAAATTAAAACTAATAATTATTTTTGTTGTAATGGATGGATTCATGTTTGCAATTTTCTCTGTCAAACTTAGTGTGTCTTGCTCCATTTTATTTATTTTTATTTCTCAATCCTTCTATGTAGAAAATATTTTTGTTGAAAAGCATGTGCATTATATTCTATCTGTATATTTCTCATTGTTTGATGCACGAATTGAGTTGACGTTTTTCCATGCTTGAACCTGTAATGGCACTCACAACTATGTTGTGGAGCATGTAGCCAATAAAGAGAGAATGGAAACTATGCTTACTGGAATATGTTGTGGTTGATTTTATCACATATATTTGATTGGGAATGGACATATTCTATTATTGTACTTGGATCCCACACTTGGTTTGCATTTCATCAACCCAAATGTAACAATCTGATCGAATCGCCATGGGTGATTAGTGCTTAACATTTGGGCATGCATTACTTGTGAAAATATAATATAACCATAATCAGAAGATCATTATATATATATCATAGAAAATGAGCTTGTGATTGTGGTTATACTATTTAACTTTTTTCTGGTTTTAAGGTATATGTTTTGTTAGGAAAAAACATGTAATTAGGAAAATTAACCAATTTATGCTCTTTTTAATAACAAGGAACCCTGTTAGGCTAACTCTCTTTCATCATTTTGTGCCATTGCATTAATATTTTCACAAATAAAGGTAATAGAGTACCATAACCTCACAAATGCCTAAAGTTATTCTGCTTAGCTAAACAATTCACTGCAAGCACTTGACCCCTTGACTTCAATATATATGATTGTAACTAAATCATTGATGTTTTCCATCAATGTTCCCATCTAAGTTGTTTGGGATGCAATCATAAAGTTATGTACTCGCCTCTCTTGATGAGAGGAAGACTTGACAATAATAGCTACTAAAAGATAAGAATCCATCAATTCCTTGATTGGTATGAAATGGTTTTCCTTATTGATTTGATATTTTTAGTGTATGCATGTAATAAATCCATAGAGTTTGGGTGCATGATAATTTCTTGGAAAATGCCACCTTCCAACCTTCCCCTACTTTGCCCCATTGTAATTTAATGTATAATCAAGGAAAGTTCTAATTTTTTCAGTGGCAGTGTGAGTGCATAATGCTCTAATTAAAAAAAGAAGAAAAATAATTCTGGTTGGCCTTAAGAAATATGGTCATTTAAATAAAACTAAAATGAATATTATTGGAGAAATGCTCGATGTATTGAAATCAAAGGAAGTCAAAACCATCAATATTGAACTTGCAAAGAGAGGTGGTTTTTTTTAAAAGGATGAGACATAATGTGTCGGAAAGTTGAAGAAACAAGGAAAATACTGAGTAAAGGGAGGAGACCTAGCCATCATGTTAAGATTGGGTCTTGTTAACTGACGAGCTCAAGAAGAGGGTGTAGCTCCAAAAAATATATCTAGGACACGTATTGTTATGTTTATTGACAATGAATAATAAAATTCTATCTCAGGTAGTAATAAGGAAGGGATGCTTCCAAGATAAAAACATATGTAGCAAATGTCTGGAGGAAAGAGAAAGATTTAATCATTCACTAATAGACTAAGGAAGGAAACCTAGATAGGATCCTCCACAATAGCAATCAACAAACACTCGCTCAAATAGAGATAAATATGGACAATATTATGTCAAGAGAAACACTACATGGAGTAGAGTTCCATATGTACTTAGGCCTAAGAAATTCTGTCTTTTTTTCGGGGTGTGTGTGTGTGTGTTTATTAACAACTTCCTGCTAATTGTTAAATATCAGTAAACTTAAATTTTTGGCTTTGAAAGTTCATTTATTTTTGGATTTCTGGTGCCAAGACTCTTGTGTATCTCTACCAAATATTATTAGAATAGAAGGCTTTCAAAAATCATTGATTTGTAATATTATAGTATCATTTTTGTGAAGTCAATAGAATTTGTGGATATTTTTATGTCTCTAAAAACACATTCCTAACCCATACATGAGATACAACAAATGGTAACTACTTTGCTATATACCCACTATTTTTAGACATTTGCCAAGATCCTTGTTTTTTGGTGAAAATTTTCCGTTAGATAATTTGTGTTTAATGGTTGTCTTGTTTACCAATGGGGTCATAAATCTTTTGTATATATCATTTCCAGGACTTCATGAGAAATTTGATGTGATTTTTCTCCATCACAACTAATGAACTGAATCCAAAGGCAACATGTATCATGGGAAGTTGATAATATGTTCTTCAATATGAAACTGATATTAAAGTAATTCCCAACTTATTTATTAGGAAGAGAGATAAAATTGATAAGTATCTATGGTCAATTAGTTTAGGTAACTTAGGCCTTTGAATAATCATGTATCAGAAAATGTTGACAAATATCCAAGAAATCACTATATTGGTTATATGATTCTTGATATTGATGTGAGGTGATTTAAGCTTCAACATATTTCACTAATTTGTTTTTGTTAAAGAGTAGCTTATGGTAGTTTCAAGAGCACCTTTTGTGTACGAAAATCCTCAATTTGAAAATTATGTATGAAGGAAGTTGCATATTGATCCCTTGTTGATGATTTGTCCAATAGAGGAAGCAAGAAGCTCTTGTCCAAATCAAGAAAAATCCACTAAAAATAGAAATAATAAAAAAATATGTTTATATAATGCATCCATAATAACCATTATGAATATAGTTTCAAATGTATTCATACAAAGGACTATATTATTGCAAGTATTTTCCATGGACATATATTAGAGTGCATTCCATTGCATTTTATACTACATATCACCTATACAACATCTACACGATATACAAGTTTGATCATAATACTTTAGGTTGTATTATTCTATTATGGCATGATTGGATTGAAATAGTTGGGGCGATAGGAAGTTAGTAAAGAGGAAAAGAAAAAGGGGAAAGAAGAGAAAAATAAACACAATAATGAGAAGTGGAAGAAATAACAAGCTAGTAGTGACTCAAACTTTGATATTAACACTGATAACAAAGGAGAAAAGAAGAATCACAAAGGAAAAAGAAACAAAGAAAGTCAACTAACAATATCTTTGAAACTATTCCTAAGAGAGCACTTAAAATACAGTAAGAAACAACCAGCAAAGAGGTATGTTGGCGTTTCTACATATTGTAGAATGCATAAATCATCTTTTCATGATATGCAAATGAAACTATCACGATCACCCTCAAAGTATCAAGAAAGGCACAAAGAAATTTTACATAATGGGCAAAGATCACCTCTCAAAATACCATACATGGTTCAATATCATAGGTTGGAAATAACTTCCATTAGGTATTGTTGCATGGCTATTGTAATTTCCAAGATAAATCAATTTAACATAGCTTTACTTCCTTTAATTGTCCAATCTAATACTATAAAGCAATTGAAAATTTCCATCTATCTTATGTGCAATCCTGTAATAATTTTGATCAAAATTTGAACTCAGGTTTAAGTTTGTACCTAGAACAAATGTGAGTAGCAAATAATTGTCTTCCACAGTCATAAATCTATAGAACGATTCACATTTTATTAATGGTTTGGAGATGTTGTAGGACGTTTAGGACCAACGTATCAATTCAAAACTTCTGAAATGAAAAATTCTTAATGTGAGCTATAATCTTATGCATTTAGTCTCAAAGGTATGACATTATTTGTTAAATCAAAATGAATTCTTAATGTGAGTTATAATTTCATGCATTTAGTCCCAATGGTATGATATTATTTGTTAAATTCTGTTTTGATTTAACAAATTATCAACATTAAATAATCAACATCATTTGCATCTCACCCTTCTCTCTCCTAAAATTCCCATATATTATGTAGGCTCCCTTACTAATATATAGTTTTGTGTTGATGTTTCTCACATAGACAAGGAAATTGTATGAAGTAGACATAGTTATAGAAGCTATGGATTCAACATTATAGAAGGGGACTTATCTGTGCAAGGAAGGGATTAGAGTTATTAATTTTTTTTTTATTTTTTTTTGGTGTATGCAAGTAGCTGCAACATTGCGACCTTCAAGAATGTTTAAGATGGTGGCAATGCTGATAAGTTATGTAGTAGAAACCCTTCCTTTATCAACCAAGCCTAAATTTTCTTTCTTATATCTCATGGAATTCAACATTACTATGGTTGTAGTTGATCCCACACCTAATCAAAATCCTCATGTAAGTAGTTCATTAAGCAAATCATGTGCTTGGTTCTTTGAAGCAATGACAATAAATTATTCCTCTTCTACTTGTATAGTCTCTATCACAGTGACATCCACCAATAACCAATCTTTAGGTCTTGGGTAGTTAAGAATATTGATTTCTGCAAGAATCCACTTGGTGAAGCTAACATGATATCTTGAAGAACATGGAAACTCCCATCTTCTACCATTCACAAGCAACTGAAATGTTCCACTACATGCCAAAGGATACCCATAATGTCTTCACCAACAACTAAAATGTTCCATTACATGCCAGAGGCTACCTACAGTGTCTAGGGCTGGATATATTCCATTTCATGCCGAAGGCTACCTACAATGTCTATATTTGTATTTATTTACAACATGTTACATTAAATTTTGAGCCAACCAGAGTTTAACAAATAAGGAAATTGCTGTATTAACCCACCCATCATGGAAATGTAAAAGTATTTTGTAATATTATTAGCATCATTCACTTCTAAACTAATTTATATGGATGCAAGATTCATAAAAATGTTGTGTCCATAATAGATTTATATAAAGGAGGCAACTTCAAGATTCTATTTAGGTTATGCCACATAAAATGATGAAAAAATCATTACCTACTTTACTCCCTTAGAAATGCAGCTTTTAGGGCCTAGGCCTATGTCTTATTTTGTGACATCCATATTTTATTGCAATTGAGCAAGGCATATGTATCCTTCAACCAAAAACTATCTGAGGGGCAAAAAATTAGAACAAATCCCTAATCGCAGCATTAGTATGCTTAACATACGAGATTGGGAAACCATATAAAAACAAGCAGGTCGGTCTCATTTTTATTTTGTTTTTCTCAATGTTGTTTCAGAACACATACCTACTCCCAAGGGATGTGCCTCTACGTTTCTCCACCATTTTTCTACAATGGATGTCCCCAAGAATGTGGAAAAATTAGTACATACGCCTAATTCCGTGGATGTTACCTGCCAAAAAGGTAGAGGTCATGGAGATGTTCCTTGATGGTTTTGGGGATGTATGAACACCTTTTAGCCAAATTGGTGTGAATATAGAAAATGTTCTCCAAAAAAAATATTTACTAACTGGTTCTTCAAAGTTTCTTCTGAAATCCTAAATTATTGTGAGTGCGATGTTACCATTTTGCAAATAGATAAAATCAATTTTTGTGAAGCTAAGGGTTGATTCTACTCTCGTGATGGAAACTAAGATATTTTAAATTTGAGGTGAATGGAATGATCCTTTTTTTGCTTCTTGAAGTATCTTATCATGTAAATGAATGTTTATTTTAATCAATTTACTAATTATAATGGTAAATTGTTCCCCGTCGAGGTTTTTTTTGTTAAATCAATGCCTATATATGAAGTTTCAAGGACCACCATAACTCCTAACATAATTGTTTAAAGGGCACTAACTCAATGGAAGAGCACCTGCCTTCTAAGTAGGAGGTTGGTGGTTCAATTCCACTACACCGTAACATGAATTTATCAATGATATAGTAGTTTAGTTTTAATTAAGTAATTTCTATATTGATTTATTTCAATGATGGGATATTTTTCTGGGTTCATTGTTTTATATTATCTCTAAAGTGGCAAAAGAGATATTATTTTATTGCCTTCAAAAATCCTTCTTGTCTCTAAAGAGACAATAGCTAGGGTTAAAGACATATTATCCCTATAAAGACAATATGTCTTTAATCCCAACTCTTGTCTCTCGGTAGACGAATGAAATTGTCTTCTAAGAGACAATAATACTTTTGTTATGTATTGTCTTTATAGAAACACTTTTTAAGACAATAATTTGATACACTTTCTTAAAGATAATGTTTAAGACAATAAACAAGTTTTTTTTGTCTCAAGTTGAGACAATTTATCTAAAAATTGTCTTAAAACTCCCCTTCTAGTTATAGTGATACAACTGGAAAGCATTGTGATACAAATCATACACTACATTGTAATGAATAAATATATACTCATGGTTCACTTTCATTCCCTAAATAAATCGTGTGACTTTATAATATGATTCTTGAGATTCCTCCTTCAAAGGCAATCTCACAAATCTCATAGTTTTGCATGAAAAGGTTTGAATCTCCACCTTTAATATTGTTTTAAAAATTAAGCCTTTTTTCTTATGATTTATGTGAGTACATAGTTCGCCATTAAGGAGTTCGAATCTCGACCTTTAAGATAATTTTAAAAATTAAGGATTTCTTATTATGATTTCTTACGTGGTGAGTTCACCTAGGAAGTAAGTAAAATGAATCCCTAATGTTGTTGAGTTAAGGTAAGGGAAATGAAGATTGTTTCTTTTAGACTTTTTAAATATGGAATAAATGTCATTTCCACCCTTTTAAATAAATATATGACTGCTGATGATGGAAGAGCTCGCTACTGTTGTGAAATGTGGCCGTACTCTATGAATGAACGATGCGTTCGTAGGATTTGATGGATACGCACCATGTACTGCGTTTTGTTGTTTATTTCGTGTGCACTGAAAAACCAAAATATTCATGTTCAGAGTATTTGTAAAAACCAGAAAAAACCAAAATTTTCGCCACATTATCAGCCAGGTACGCTATTTCTTAGAAATAAGATGTGTAGAGATAAACTCACCACCATTGACTTGCGTTGATTTGAAATTGTTAAATCCTAAACCTAAATCTATATTCCAATGGAGAAGGGGATAAATAAAATAAGGGAAGAAGAATCTCACAAGAACGAAATTTGAATCTACGCCATTAAAGACTACATACTGGTGGATGACTCTTTCTTCTTTGTTCTTCTTGCAATACAAGCTAAAACTACTCTTTAACAAAAAAACAAGGGTTCTCCACCAATGTTTTGCCTAATATTTAAGAAGCGACAAAGCATATTTATGTTGCATGTAGTTACCTCTTCATTTAGGCTTTTCCTGTGGTTCCATGTGTTGAAAGTCTCACTTTTCTCAAGACCTTCAATATCATGTGTTGAAAGTCTCACTTTTCTCAAGACCTTCAATATCATGTGTTGAAAGTCTCACTTTTCTCAAGACCTTCTGTCAAATATTGAGTAGTGAAGCTTTTAGCTTCATCCAAATTGTTTTTTCCTGGAAATACTAGCTGAGAAGCTCTATAAAGGCTCAACATGATTGCCACATCTCTTTTGAATTGACCCGTAAGCAAAATAATTTCCCATCAACATCTTTGAATTTGTCGAAAATGACCATTAATAAAACGATATCTGAATGTTAGAGGATAGAATAGTCAATGATGTGTCTCACAATCCTGGCGTACTTTTGGCTATCATCCTGAAGCGTCTATTTAGATAGAAAATGAAGTAAAATTGATAACCACCTGGAGATACATTGTATCGATGCAGCGGAAATCTAAATATTTTCTATGGGACTCAGGATTCCCCACCCAATTACTTGATCATTTCAATTCCTGTCTGCCACTGATTTGTTCAATTTTACTCTCAATGATTTTTAAGAGGAAATAATTGATTCGAAGTCCTGTAAAATTTAAATTTCTATTGATACCTATAAAAATAATCTAGAGCTTCCTTGATTTCATTTTCAAAGTGTCTATCAATTCCAAGGCTTTCAACATTATCCATGATCAACAAGTATTCCAGCAACATCGACGGGATACAGGAATGGGACTATAGAGTGCAGAGTAACCAATCAATATTTTAAAATGTGAAAGAAAAAATACAAAGTGGCGAGGCCAGGATCCAAATAAACATAAAATCCAATACGTACTCCTACTGCCAAACTTGGTGGGCATATTGTTCAAGAATTCAAGATACTCCAACTGCCAAACTTGGTGAGCATGTTGTTCAAGAATTCAAGATACTCCAACTGCCAAACTCGGTGAGCATGTTGTTTACAAATTCAAGGCATTTTGTGTTTCTGTTGTACATGTAGACTATGCCTTCACTTAATATGCCATGTTAGCTGAAACCCATTATGGCCTCTACATTGACACACTCCTGAATTTTAAACTTGGTCATTTCAGCTTTTTGTAGCTAGTGGGGATAAAATCAACATTTACAAATATTGCAAAGGCGAAAATACATAGAGAATGAATTTAAGAAAAGAAATGGAGCGAATAACTATTCTCATCATTGAGTAACAACTAAATATATTACAAAGGAGACAAGGAAATAACAACAATAAATAACTGAAGAAAGTCCCAACTAAAACTCAACTAAACTCAACTTACTGGATTGAATTCAAAATGACTATGACACCTAACAGAAAGTGAGACTAATGCTCTCAATATACATGATGTTCCCATCCAAAACTGTGGATGCAAATAAAATTGGAGTTTAGATTATGATTGGTCTCTAAAGTGATTAACTGTAAGCTCGTCTCAATTTATAATGTAGATTTGGAATAATATATTGTTCAATTACTCAACCCCATTATGTGGCTAGAGAGTCATTAAACCTATGATTTTGAGTATGAGATCTTCCACATTTTTGTAATTCCTTTATAAGATCCAAAATTTTCTCTAACTCATCAAAAGAGAGAGAGACTGTATCTCTCCAAAGATCATAGCATTGATGAAGAGATCAACACAATCCATGGAATGGACAAACCATTTGGAAATGTCATTACACATAAATAGTCAATGTTATGATCTCAAAACATTACTTACCACATGTTCGATGCAATTATTTTATGCAACGAGGAGTACAACAACCATTACATTCAGGTAATAAAATTAGACTAATCAAACGATCTCCATTATCAGTTACAATATTACAACAATTTGGCTTTGATTGTCATAATCTTAAGTTTATCCACCAAAATATTCTCCATAGCCAGATCTAGTGTGCTCATAACCTCCACCACTTCCTATGTTTGAAATGTAGGCATTACAACCACACTCATGAGAGCTAAGGTTGTAACTATTATGAGCAAAGCTTCTACCATAATCAGAATCCACATTGTTGTTTAAATTGTAGGGAGTATTCTAATGAGTCAACAAAACACCCTTCTGGTTTCGCGATGACTTGCCGCCAAAGATACCCCTCCGGCAAACGACTTCATGACATCAAAACTTGTGGGCCCCTTATCCTTGATAGAGATTTCTCCATCACCATCTGCCATAAATTTTTGTCTTCTATTCTTGTTCATTTCCAGCATCTCTATCTCCATTACCGTATCCATATTCCGTACGAAATTGGTTCTGTTTGCACCCTCGTCAACTTTGTTCCTACAATAGGCTACAACACGACATGGCCAAGAGTGAGAGAGGGAGAGAGAATAATGAGGGAGATCCAAACTTGAACTAACAAAAGGTTACCAACTAATCCTTAGAAGCATTTTTATTAATGAGGCCTCTATTTTCTTCATTTTCTGTATTTTCTTTCAATTTCCTCCTCACATGCAGCTTGTGATCTTTCACCTTACTTTTCTCCTAATTTTCTTTCTTTTGATAAATAAATGTGCCAAAATTCATTTTTTTTCTTTTAATGCCTTTTCCTTAACATTTGCCAATTTTCCTTAGCCAAAACACACATCTAGTGATGCCCACTAGGATATATTTTCCCAACATTCAGCCTGGAATAAGTGACCCTTAATCATGGTCTTATTTTTCCATTATTAACTTTTATTACATGAACTTTTCACCAGGGTTGTTATAGAACCCTCCCCCTTGGGGAACACCATCATTAGTGTTAACCACACCATGACCTCAGCAAAGCCTCTGAAAATCAAACATACTACCCATAGATCCTTATAACTTAGCTCATTGCAGTGTTTATAACAAAATACCTGCTCAAAATCAACACATCATGACAACGTGAAAATATAACCATACCACTTATTGGAGATTTATAACTTAGCTCATGGTGGTATTTACATCCATATACATATACATACATATACATATACATACATATACAAAAACATCAGAAAAACATATGCTAAACATAAACCAACATCAAACCAAAACCTATTTGCCTCAACCAACAAACAATGAAGGATATAGGGCCCACATATTATCAGCCATTTCCCATGTAGCTTCTTCAGGCCCAAAGAGCTCCCACTACACTTAACTTTCTGTATGGCTATGTTCCTAAGAATGAGATGTTTCCGCTGTAAAATGAACTAAGGATCTAGATGAAACTCTCCTTCTTGATCTTCCTGCAATAACCTGATCAACATCCTTTATATACTTATTAAGCAATGAAATATGGAAAAAATCATGGACTTTCACTGTTGGAGGTAGTGCAAGTCGATATGCCACTGGTCTAATCCTCTCAAGGATCTCGAAAGGCCCGCAGTCCTGTGGTGCCAACTTGGCACATGATCCAATACTCAAGGAGATTTTCTTGGGCTTGATGCACAAATAAACATACTCCCCAACCTGGAACTCCCTCAATACCATGTGCTAATCTGCATAAATATTCTATTTATCTCATGTTTCCTTCATATTCTTATTTATAACCTACATTTCTTGCTCCATGTCCACCAACATATCTATTCCAATAAGTACCCTACTCACTAGATCACTTCAATTGATGCGAGCGTTACAACTTTGTCCATACAATGGCTCGAAAGGACTCATCTGCAATGACTCTTGATAATCATTTTTGTATGTGAACTCAACCAATGGAATATACTCCTCCCATTTCCTCTATTGGTGCATCACGTATATCCTAAACATATCCTCCAAGATCTTGTTGACCATCTTTGTCTGTCCATCTGTCTGCTAATGATAAGTTGTATTAAAATCCAACTCTGTGCCCAAACCTGCGAACAATTCCTTCCAAAACTTGGAAGTAAAATTTTCATCCTTGTCTGACACAATATTCTTTCGAAAACCATGCAATATGACCACATCTCTAATGAATACATATTCTATGTTGCTAGCTGAGAATGTACGCTTCAATGGAATGAAGTGCGCAACCTTTGTCAACTTGTCCATGACAACCATGATGGAATCACGCTATCTAGCTGTCATTGAAAGACCTCTAATAAAATCCATGTAAATGACCTCCCATTTCCATTCTAGAATCGCTATAGGTTGTAGTAAACCACCTGGATGCTTACATTCTGCTTTACCTGCTGACAACCTAAGCATATAGCCACGAACTTTTCCATTTCCTTCTTCAGATTTGGCTAATAGTAGAACTTCTTCACTATCATCAATGTCTTTTGATATCCTGGATGACTTGACTATGGCTTGGTGTGAAACTACCTCAAGATAAGTGTCTTAAGCTCACTGCAATTTGGCACATAGATCTTGTCCCTAAATCTAACCAAATCATCTATCATGAGATGATAATCTGCATCCTGATCACCTGTACCTATACCTGCACCTGTACCTGTACATGTACCTATGCTCTATTATAACCTATTGTTATACGAGAATAGTGTCCACACGGATGCTGTTATTCCCACTAAGATGGGTGGCTATCTTAGAAACAAACAATCAAAGTCCACTATTGATTCCTTTTATGAAAATAGATGAGAGGAGAATCAAGAGGGCTAACCTAAGTCTTGCGCTCGATTCCCTCTCCTTCTTGATAGAGTTTTGCCGCTTGCTCTTTTTTTGCTCAGCTTCAAAAGGACCTGTAGAATCATAGCAACATACTACTATGCAAGAAACTAGGATCTAGGTTCATAAATAATGCAGGATCAGATATACATTAACCATATACAAGCATATATAAACAAATACACAAGAATAGCTTTATTCAGACAAAATTAGAAAGAGGATTAAAACCATGAGCAGCTCTGAACCAACATCTTCCTCCAGCTAAGAAGCCCTTCTTCACCTCAAGCAAAGCAAAATCACCCAACGCCATGAATGTACACCAGAATACCAACAACACTTCTCTATAAGTTACAAAATTCCAGCCTCTGGCTTTTTGTGATGAGGAATCCATATATAAATGATTACAGAGAGGTGAGTCATCTTTTGGGATCTTGATTAGTGTCCTCTCTCTGATAGTTCCTGCTTCCACTTAGAGAATAATGATCTCTTACTCATCCCTGGTCGAAAATGGAGTGGCAAGTTTTAGAGGGGAAGCTTCTGGAAGATTCCATGATCTTCCACCTCACATTTTTGTCCCTGCCATTTGTCCATTCCCGACCATCACACCCTACAGAGGAGCAAAACAGTATGCATTTCACCCTGTACACCGGGAAGGTGATATGCATCGCACCCTCTGCATGGAGCTTTCAGTATGGTCCAGCTTTGACCATTTATGAGCAGTTTTCAGTGGAGAACTTCTGGGAGATGATGTAATCAGCTGACCTTATTCCTTTAGGCAGTGAAGCAACACTTTTAGGGACTTAGGAGCCCTCAGTTTATGGACATTTATGATTGGGGTTGAAGTGCCCAAAAATGTCTATAATAGTTGCCCCCTAAAGCATGAGGTTGTTAATCTTTTTTGATGTCGGGTGAAATGATTTACTATGAGGATTCCGAAGTTTTTCCGAGCTGGGAGGTGACCTGTAATAAGATACAATACAATACATTATTTTGGTAACATTTTTTCATGATCTAGCTTAGGCGGGCATTCCCATGCTCAGTTTTATAAATTCTTTTTCATGTACATAGGACAGACAATTGTCTGTGTGATAGACTGATGATATGGACTCATCATCCTCTGATTTGGATGATCATTTGTTCGAAAATGATGTACACTCGATGTTTTTATATTCCTGAATATATCGCAGCCTAGATGGATGAAACTAGATCCGGGGTCTTCAAAACTCGTTCAATCTTCACTCGGAGTACAAGTCGATCCATGTGAAAAATGTTCTGGAGTCAAACATGGAA
>APFE031489489.1:0-22498 GCA_000404065.3 Pinus taeda
TGTTTCCCACCTCCCTTTAACACACATGCATTTTCTAATTACAATTGTGACTAAACACCTCCCTTTAACACACATGCATTTTCTAATTACAATTGTGACTAAACACGCTTGACATGTGGTTGAGTGTTATCATATTTATTTATGCTACATGTCATGCAATATTCTTCATTGTTGATATATTGATGCTACATTTTCATACAAATGAATGTAATATTCTTCACCATGGATATGCTTTCAATACTTGACCTTTAATTAGACAAATAGATGGGTTTCCATTTTTCACATTTTGTAGACACGTAGAAGTAGAGTTTCGTTAGCTTCATCATTTAAACATGTCAACCAAGATCTGTTTTGTTTTGAGAAAAAACTTTTTACTTCTTTTAGCTAACCAACCATGATATCATTTGATTGCTAGGTTTTTATTTAAGCTTAAGAGGAGGTAAATAACTATATGAACTTAAAAAAAAACAAAAAAACAAAATGAATTATAATAGTACAAAAAGAAAATGAATTTGTAAATTAAAGAAAAAAGGAAATTCTTTTATTACACTTTGAGTTTATATAAACCTAAATAATAAGTTATTTATTAATAATAATTTTTTTTTTTTTTTGTAAAGTAGTCTAATTTCTATTATAGTACAAAAAACAAAATTACAGAGAGGCGAACCTCGAACTGCATCCTTTTGCAGTGATGGGATTTACAGCAGTATGTGCCAAGACTAGCTTGCATGTGACAGAACCTAACAGAGAAGAACATAGAGCAGGAATCCATCTATAATCCGGAGTACAGAGTTGTAGTTTAGCCGTGTAGGCGTTAACCAGCACTATATAGTAAACCCGAGACTTAGAAACCACCATTGACATAGTATGTAGAAACATAAACAGAAACCAGAGGCTGTGCAACCATTTCTGGTGCATCAGCTTTACATATCAGAAGAGAGAGGAAGAAGACATTGAACCCCAAAAGACAGAGCCAACCTTGAAGACTAGAAACCCGGTGACGATGATCAGTCGTCCACAGAGGTTGAAGGAATTTCTTCCACCACCCGGCAGGAGTATGGGTCTGGCTCGCTTGAGTCGGTGTGGGGAGCATCATCCTCCGCTGGCGCACTTGGGCCTGCCCCCGCATCCACTGAAGATTTTGCTGCTTTGGACGTCTCTGGAACAAGAGCGGGAGGTTGAAGAGCTGGCAGCAAGGGAGGCTGGATTATTTCTGCAGGAGGACCGTGTGCTTCATTTTCACATTTCTCAATTTTGACGGATACATAAAATGTATCTGAGTCCAGGAGAACAGGGAAGCTAAAGCGGGAGGAGGGGTGAAAACTGTGCTGGCAGGGCCTGGACTGGGCAGACCCAGAGCGTCTTCCTCTGCGACGTCGGGCGCTGTTGGCGTCATCGGATAAGGAATCTGTGGAGCAGGGACAGAGGTTCGGCCTCTCCCGCCTCTCGGCCCAGCGCGTCTGCAACTGGCGCGTAGACGTTCCGACAACATCGCAAAGAGGGGAGGAAGGGGAGATGAACGGAAGGAGGCCCAAAAGAACAGGAGAGCCAAGGAGCCGAGGAGGTCCACTTAACGCAGAGAATGTCAGACAGGGGCTCGAGCAGCGGTTGAAAGGGGATGAGAAACAGAAGAGACAGCACCCAGCACGCAGGCCGGGAATTGCTTGGGGAGCTTGCAGAGACGACGAGCTCCAGCAATGTTGCAGCCTCTCGGCTCAGGTAATGAGGCACAAAGAGCGGAGAGGGATTAACAATGGACAGGGGGTTAACCTCTGCGCTGCCGGCAATTGAGACCTGCCACATTACAGGCACACAGTAAAACCAGAAAAACCAAATGCAGATCCAGACCTTGCCTCGCAGACCAGGCTTATAACGACGATGCCAACGGCGAGCCATGTGCGAGCCAGCTTCTACAATGAATAACCAAGGTTGCAGAGGATTTGGTTTGATTCGAGGAGGAGGTGCCTTAAACGTCTTCGCGCGAGGGTGGAGTGATCCCGAAGCGCTCACCTGCCGGCATCTTAAATGCTTGGTACTCGTAACCAGGTTGGGCTGCCACTTGCCCAGTGGATAGCTCACCGCCACCCGTTTAACGCAGACTAACACCCGCATCCGAGGTATTAATAATAATATTATATGTTATTGAATTATATTATTAGAATATTTTGTAGGGAAATATTAATAAAATGGGAGGGAAGAACATCCTCTGCTTTTAAGACAATTTGGATATGTTCCATTGCTTAGAGTATATTTAATTCCTTATTTCTAAAATTGCAATAGTTGAATTTTATTAACAATCTACAAAATAATGAAGTTAAATTAAACTATAACTTGCAAGTCCACCATAAATATTTTGATTAATAACATACTAATTTATTATATTTTCTTACAATTGTGATAGAAATCTCATTCAAACATTCTTGGTATAAGCTATTTTGATTTAAATAAAAAAAAATCTAAGTAAATTACTATGAAAATTGAAAACAAATTTAGAACTTCAAAACAACTTAAGGTCATAACTGTAGAATCCTAAAGAAATTTGACCAATACGCCAGGATCCATTATAAACCTCAAACTAAAATGGAACTTTTACATATATAAGCGATATATACAAGCCAGTTTTAAATAGAATATTTTACATGATGAAATCATGAGTGCAAAAAACTCATTTCCCGCCAAACAACACAATTTCTCTGAGCATCGCAGCGAAAATTCAACCAAAGCACTAACTTGCGGTAAATGTGGATAACAAAGATTTCTTCACCCATCAACACAATTTTTCTCCAAATCGCAGCGAAAATTCAACCAAACACTAATTTAATTTGCAGTAAATATGGATAACAAATATTTATGAAAGGTTTTGAGGAGTTATTTACAAATAAATTCCAAATAAAAAAACGTACGTTTCTCTTCATTTTTATTTAGGTAGTTTAGTTATAAATTATATACAAAATTTCAAGAATAACGTCCCTTTTTAAAGTGCTTTTAGGGATAAATCATACCGAAAAATGAACAAATCAACCAATATTTTACAATAAATTTATTAATAATCAATTTTTTTTTAAACCTCTAAGTGAGTTAATTTACCAATAAATCACAAAATTCTTTAAGCGAGTTAATTTACCAATAACTCACAAGATTCTTGGTAAGCGAGTTAATTTACCATTAAATCACAAGATGATTCTTTGTAGTGAAACAAAAGAAGAGTGATGAGATTTCCTTGATTCTTTAGTTATTTAATAAAACACAGATAACTCACACACACAATGAGGCAATAGTTTGCACTAAAACAAGCTGGCAATAGTTTGCACTAAAACAAGGTAAAGAAAATTTTAGAGGCTCTGGCTAAGAAAATTTACATGTAAAACGTAGAACCTGGTAATAGTTTGCAGCAAAACCGGAGAGAATGATTCGTTTAGAAACAAAAGAGGAAAGTTTTGAAGCCTTCAGTTATTTAAGTTAATCATAAAAAGCGTCTATGTTTGTGGGCAGAGAACAGTAAACTGGTTTCTTTTAATTTTCATCTAAATTTAAACAGTAAACTGGTTTCTTTTAATTTTCATCTAGATAATTTTAAGAATACATTATATGGAAAACATGTATCAATCCCATAACACAAACAAGAGAGGAAATATTACATTAAGCTTTCAGTTATTTATGAAATCCCCAAACCTACCGAACAAAGATTTATGAAAATTTTATCAGTTATTTAATTTACTGATAATTCACAGAAATCCCCAAATCTACCAAACAAACATTTACGAAAAATTTATGGACTTATGGCCTGATCCTACGTTTTCGAGAAATTCAAAGGAATCTTTGCCACTGCGACTACCTGGGAAGTTTGATCCCTGATCGCAGAGCAACCTGGAGGTGAGGCGAAAAATCTTCGAAAGGCGGCTTCGTCGTAACGCACCCTGATATAGTTTCTTTTCTCACTTATCATACATACAAAAGAAAACAGATCTCCAAACATACACACAAATGCAAAAACATTCCACACGCAGACCCCTTAACTCACAATATACAGGGCAGGGCGTATACAAATTAACTCCTAAGAGATATAGAAATGGAGAGATCCTAAGAGTGCAATATTTCTTCAACACAATGAAACAGGCTTACACATCTTCGCATTAAAATGAAAGCAATATTTCCTTTAATAAAATGAAATAGCCTGACATATATCTCCCATTGCACTATGCTTTTGACAGCATGATTTCCCACCGAATTCGGCATTCTCTTGACACGAAACTCCAACAGAACACCTAAGCAATGCAGCAAGCGATGTTTTCTTAAGGTGAGAGCAAATCAGGGTGAAAATTGCAGCTAAGATTCAAGAAATTTTCTATAAATTCCAAGATAAAGATCCTTTTAAGATTACCCTATGTCCCGCGGCGCAGATAAATCACATTGAAAATGTGCAAATGAACCAAAATCTTGCAACAAACCTACATGATTAAGATCATTCAAGCAGTGAGCAAGTTAAATTTTAATTTACGGACAAATCACAAAACTCTCTCCAAGAGGTTGCAGATTTCTTTGAAGCTTTAATTAATTAAATAAATACATATAAATCACCAAGGCCCAATAGTTTGTAGTAAAGCCAGAGAAACATAATTTATTAAACCTTTAGTCATTTCATTTACAGGTAAATTGCAGACGGTGGGAATAATTTATAATAAAATCAGAGAGCGATTTCTTGAAGCATTGGTTATTTAATTAACAAGGAACACGGCAATAGTTTCATGCAAAACCAGAGAGAATGGTTTCTTTAAGCGTCTATTACTTAATTTAAGAACATAAACAAGAGAGGAAATATATCATTAAGCCTTCAGTTATTTAATTCAAGAATAAATCACAGAAATCGCAGAAGTTTGAAGTAAAACCAAAGAAAGAAAAATGTCTTTCAAAATCAGGAAAAGAATTTGAACATTAAATTATAGATTGCAATATATCCCGTGAACAAAGACCTATGCAAATTTTATGGACTTATACCTTCATCCTACAGAAATTTAAAGGAAGATCTATGCAAATTTTATGGACTTATACTTTGATCCTACAGAAATTTAAAGGAATTTTGGCCACTGCCGTTACCTCGTACCTCGTAAGTTTGATCCCTAGTCCAGACGATCGGTGAGGTGAACAATTTTGGAGAAGCATGGTGGCATCACTTTCACAATAATGCACCTGATATCGTCTCGTCTCCTCTCCTCTCATAGATTCAACCTAAAACGCATCACCAAACATACATAGAAATGCAAAGGCATAAAACACGCATATGCCACACAGGAAACACATCACCAAACAAACAAACATACATGCAAATGCAAAGACATAGCACACACATAAGCCAGCCACATAATATACAGAGCGCACACAAATTAACGCACAATATAATATGCGCCTTTAACACACAACTCTAACACCAGAAAGAGCACTGAGGGCACACAAATTACAACACACACTATACAGGGCGCCTTTTAACCCACAACTCTAACACCAGAGAGAGACAGAGGGCTCGTGGTAGGAGATAAAGAAATGGAGAGATCCTGCAGTAGTATATATAATAAGAGTAGTCTTCCTTTGATGAAATGCAGCCCTTGGATCAACAAAAAGCTGCTTTATGATCCAACGGCAAGCAATTGCTGTTCATAAATTTTCAAGTTGAGCCATTGATATGTCGGTCTTTAATTCAAATTGAACCGTTGCATGACATTGTTATGATCAAACCATGATTTAGGTGATGCTTTCACCGCTGACAGGTTGCACTTACTCGTGGAATTTCGTAAAAACAATATCGTTGAGTGGTAAAATATTGTCCTTATTATATATAAAAAAAAAAACTAATTAATAAACATGGATTTTTATTATATTCCCTCAATTTCATTTGATGATTTAATGGCAACTCGTTCTTTTTAAAAAAAATATTTTATTTAAAATACAATTATTTAGGTGATGCTTTAACCGCTCACAGCTTGCATTATTTTAAATTTTATTCCATTTCTTACATTGTGTTACTGGTGAAATTTTGTAAAAATCAATATTGTTGAGTGGTAAAATATTGTCCTTATTATCTATAAAAAAAAAACTAATTAATAAACATGGATTTTTATTATATTGCATCAATTTCATTGGATGATCTAATGGTAACTCATTCTTTTCTTAAAATCTATTTATTTAAAATACAATATAAAAGAAACATTTTGTTTATTTATTTAAAATATAGTTAGGATATTGTATTAACATTAATATTTTGAATTGAAATAAAATTAAAATTTTACTAATAATAATTTACTAAAGTATACTTTTATTAACAATATGAAGCCATGGAGTTATCTCTTAATGCTCCTTCAAGATTTTTGAGAACCACACATAGAATGAGGTTCTAACTCGGAGCCAACCATCTTGTAGGTTGAATGTGCAAGGAGTGCACTTGCGCATTAGATCGTGAGGTGGGGATTGCATTGAAGCTGCCCCAAATGAAGACATGTTGGGAAGTTATTCTCGATGTATGGATATGATGGGATAGGAAAGGTTGCGTATTCTTGATTGCATTTATACCACTCGCCTGGTTAGTTAAGGGATGCAAAGGGGAAAATGATTTAACGGTTAAAATATTTTTTCTCTGTAAGTAGAAGGAATAGGCTCCCCTGAATTGGTCCATTTTTCTTTGAAAGCAGTGGGTTACCCTAAACACTCCATCCATCTTAATTCTCTTGGTTGGGGAAGAAACAATTCCATTTTTCCTAATTGCAAGAGTCCTCACTCCACCCAAGTATATTGTTGTCCTCATCATTACTTCTCTATTTCCAATTTCCCATCTAGTTTTTATTGCTTGTAGGGAGACAATTTTGGGCTTGTGAATCTCTATTTTAGAGCTCTCCCCCGCTTCTTGTATCTCCCTTTTGCATATTCTCTCTTTTTCGCTCTCACCTCGTATTCCCTTAGTTTCCTTTTCCTCTCTCAACTGCAACTTCCATCCCGCACTCTAATTGATACGTTTGCACTTTCCCTGCATTCTCTCTAATGCCGAGGGAGAGAGTCTATTTGAGAAGAGGAGGCGTGGGTCGCAGTCCTCCAGACAACTCACGAGCTCAGGATCAAGCCTAAACCTCAACAAATCGTTTTTGTGAGAATGCTCCCCTGATCATTCAACACCAATTATCAGACATTGAGAAAGAATTGGTCGACGAGAGAGCTAAAATGTTGGACTCAGAAGTTATGGCAGATGTGGAGGATTGGGTCCTCGATGTGGGCACACCAAGAGCCCATCACAATTAGTACCTTCACAGAGTGGATTTATACTAGAATATCATCCACTTACTGGGAAAGGTCTTGTTCCACCGTAGTGAGAGCATAGATGAACTCCTCCTTCACGTGTAGGAGGTCCACCCGCTTGACCAAATCATGGGCGATTGACTATAACGATTGGAAATAACACTACTCCAAGATATATATCTGCCACCTGTTGGCCTCCCTACTCGTCCTACTCATGCTAGTTTATTGCATGGTCTCTTTGTAGCACAACGTCGCCACCGTTAGTAAGCCTAGTAACACCCTCATTTTATAGTTCTTGTGCATGATTAGATTCTTTTTTTACCTGGTTATCTTGGCTTTACAACCAATTTGTATCTTTTGTAATGATCTTGGCTACCACGACTCAGCCCATGGGTTTTTCAACATTATAGTCCGATTCACGACGATTCTTCTAAACTTGATTTAGGCTCTGG
Organism: Pinus taeda; assembly: GCA_000404065.3. NCBI lineage: Eukaryota > Viridiplantae > Streptophyta > Pinopsida > Pinales > Pinaceae > Pinus > Pinus taeda. The sequence goes on from APFE031489489.1 coordinate 7,731, forward strand.
CAAGCTAGAGTTTGTCAAGGATTCACTCCTTGGCATGGTTTGTACATATATATTTGCTTAATATAAGATTGTGAATTTACCCAAAAAAAGTCCTTATCCATTACAGGAAATATTATGACTTCAACATAGCATGAAAGTAAGGAAAAATATATATTTACCCAATCATCCAAATTAAATCCAGTTAATTGCGCTGAATAAGGGGAGGTTAATCTAGAGGATTTCATTGTGTGCCTTTATCTTGTAAGAACATGTCATGTGTACGCATATCATTTGACGGTAGAAATGTCACTGTGTTGCAGCGGAGAAGGTTCTATACATGGCTAAGAACACGTCCACACACACAAACTTGCTCTGTGTGAAGTGGAGTTAATATGTGAAGTGACGAACGTAATCGTTCAACAAATGGTGCTTTGAATAGATGTTAATTGCAGCCATAGATTTGAGAAGTAGCAGAGTGATTTGGTTAGTAATATGGAATCCCACCAATTCCTTAAAGAGGGCATGTTGTCAGATTATAAATTAGTTGGTGAGGGTAGATCACAGATGAAAATCTTGAACTTTGGGAACTTGCGTGACTTAAGCTTCCGTGTATATGAACTGGGTTGTTCTTAGATTCCTTCACACGGCCTCTTCTTTCATGGCATCACAAGCTTCTGCGAACTCTGCCACTACCACCACATTGAATAATGCCATAAACTTTGAGCACCTTAGCTCATCTTCCTTGCCAGTAGGATTCATCTTCAGTCTATTCGCAAAACTAAAGCTTCGACCACATGGTAAGGTTTCCCACTCTTTGAAAATATCGTATAGAGGTGCCTAATATCACCATCCCTAAACTTGTGAGGGTTTCGGTACAAATACGTAGATTGTTGCGCGTCTTACAAATTGAGCACTCCAAAGAAGTAGAATGTACGATTAAGGAAAATCAGCGCGTGAGCACAAGAGAAAGAGAGAAGCGATGTAACCAGTTCATACCACAATTCAAAATTGATCCACGATAGTTTCGAGTTGATCCAATGGTGTAGATTGGTCCGCCATGACAAAATACAACAATATAAATTCAAATTTAGGGGTTGATGGGATTATACTTACGATCCCATGGAATATTTTAATGTAAACGATAAATATTAAAGTTTAGTGATGGGATTATAATTACAATCAGATGGTTTTTGGAATATCCAATGGTAGCACGCGTGGCAGAGGTTTAATCATATGGATGATGTGGCATTTAAAAAATAAAATATGGTAACAATTCCATGCAAAATCCTTGGGCAAGGTGGAATGAATCGTGTTTAAAATTTATTTGGAGTTTGTAAAAGTAAATGTATTGAGCTTAACCAACTCAATACGTGTTTTATAGCTGTTAGAATTGACTCTTCCAACAAATATTTCATGAAAAATAAAAACTCTAACAACAAAATTGAACCAAGATGCAAATAAAAATGTAAGAAATGAAATGGATCATATGAGTGTAGTATAAACAATGTTTTCCAAGGCACTATGGCAAGAATACTGGTTGAGGCAACAACATAGGTTGGAGCAGTAGTTGAGATTGGAGGGTGGAAAAATATAGGTAAATCTCTGTGTAGAATAATAACATACACATTACCATATTGTTATGTGAGTCACACCCATTATAGCAAGTCTATATGTTATGTTTTAGGTTAATGTAGTGGTCCCAGATAATGTATGTACCTCATAAATCTACGAGTCAGAGTGTGTATTTTCTGTCTCATTTGATGTAAAACTATCACCACGTTGCAGAGGAGAAGGTTCTACATATATTTGTTCTATGCCACCTCATATTTGTCCCACATGGAATCCAAACCTTATTTGTAGGTTTGGATCAAAGTAGCTTTGGCCATGAAAGTCAATCCAATTTGGGATTCATGCTATTTTCCTATTGTGGATCTCATGTTTTTCTCAGATCCAGTGGAGGTTGACCAATAAAACACACACTCATAGGAGCAAAAAGTTGATGATGTCGAGCTGTAAACTTTTTCTAATCAATCATCCCTTGGCCTAGACCCTTTGGCAAGCATGGAATGAAAAGGTGGGATAAATGAGATAAATTAAAAATAACGATAGAAAAATCATATTTGGTCAAGGTTTTGTTCATGGTAAATTGATATTCGAAGCGACAACCATGAACTTAGACATTTTAAGACATTTTCCAAATGGTTTTGACTAAAAAATTACATTTCATTTTTAAAAATGTTTTTTCAATGTTTTTTCAAATTATGTGAATGGTTTTAAATATTAGATAAATGAATGTGGAGTCGATAGCCGCCGCGATATGTCCCTGAATCCCGAACTCTTTAGCCGTTAGTAGTAAATATGACCCAACTAGATCAAAGAAATGTCTGAAGAATTCATCAGTCCAGCCGTCTCGCTAAGGGCATTTATCTTTTGCAAATATTTTAGTATGTTATGTATCTCCTCAAAATCAATGGGCTTGTATAATTTCTGGTTTTTAGCCGGATCGAACATGGTGGGATAGGAGTCCAAACCCCAAATCTGGTCCTCTATTTGAGTACCCCCTCGCACCCTGTATAAGGTTTCAAAGAAAGAAACAACTTCTTTCTGGATATTAGAAGTATACTGTGCCATGTTTCCATTGGAGTCTCTATTGTGCCAAATCGAATTGATGTTACTCGTGTAGTTTGCATATCTATGAAATTTTTTTGTGTTCTTCTCCCCTTGTTTAAGAGACAGTGCTCCGCTCTTGTAGTGCTGGGTGACCTCCTGTATGTGCTGGATCTTTCTCCTTTTTTCCTCCATATCCTTTATATTGTTGATGAGATCTGGGGAGGTGTTTCCATTATCCAGGATCTTACCGAGTCTGTCCAATTCCTCCTTTATGTCAGGTAAGTCCTTTATCATGGTTCTTTTCTTAATTCGCTCCCATTTTTGATCCTCCAATTTTAAGGCCTGAAGTTTCCCATGTATGGAATGCATGGGTGAAATATTTGTTTCCTTGTGTGAGGTTGGCCAGAAGGATTTAACCAATGTGTTAAAATATTCGTCCTTGAGCCAATTTTTGTTAAATTTCAAGTGCATACACAAACGCAACTCCTCCCACTTCCAAATTAACAATATGGGCATATGATCAGAGACATATATCTTAAATACGTCACAATGGAGGAAACCCAAAATCTTTACAAGGTTTTCATGGACCAAAAATCGGTCAAGTCACTTTCCAATATGTTAGGGGCCAGCTTGGCCATTATGCCATGTGGGCGCAATGGGTAGGGGTCGAATGTCCATGAGGTTGTTGTAACTGAAAATCATATGGAGTCTATCCCCAAGGGGATCCTTTTTGAAATGTGAGCCCCAACATTCTTCCAAGGATGCTCTAGCATTGAAATCTCCAGCAACTATAAGAGAGCATATCTTGAGTAGATTCGAAGCATCAAAGCTGTCACAAAGTGAAGTACGATCCCTATAAGGGGCATATAAATTTAGAATATGTAAATGACCAACGATTCCCTAAGGTCGTCTTGAAAGGAAAATACCTACGAAAAATTTATATGCTCTAAGCGGATCCCATAAATCTGCCATTCCACCAGATAGACCCATTGAGTCAACTTCCACCATAGGCCACTCTAGGAGTATTTTTCGAAAGTACTCAAGAAATAGGTGTGGATTCGTCATTGTTTCTTGTAATAGAATTATGTAGGGACAAACAGAGGAGAAAATATATTTGAGGGAGAGGAATTTTTGCGAGTCCCCCAAACCAGACAAATTAAGGGATATACATAAAGTGATGTTTCATGTAGGCCAGGCGCAGTTACTCTAAGGGCCCAAGGGCCAAAGGAAGTGCAAATGGGAATATCAATGAGGTCAGAGGATCCAGAGAAGGGGATGGGTTTGATTTTTGGGTGGCACAGGAAATGTTGGTTGCCCGACCCCCCTCTACAATAGAGAATGATATTTAGGGCCGAGTTGGTGCTTCTAGATGGGGATGGCTTTGACTATCCCTGATGGAAGGACAGGGCATGTAGGTCGAGTGTAGGGTTCGCGAGGAGAAAATCAATGTTGCTACCCACCGAATTTCGGGGAGAGGTGTCAGGCAAAGGTGGAATAAGGGGACAACAATCAGAGGGTGGTCTCAGAGTATGGGGAGATTTCTCCGAGTTACACATAAGGGGTGGATGGTTTGAATGGACCAAAGACTCAGGGGGAATCAATGATATAGGTAGCAAGGGAGATATGGAGCAAGGAAAAATGGGAGGAGAGGAGCGTTGGGGAAAGAGGGAAGGTTCCAGAGGCGGGGAAGATACCACATTTTCAGGAAGACATGTGTCTGCCATGCCAATATTTGAGGATCGAGGGGAGGAGGATAAGGTGACATGTGAGGAGGATGTTGGGTGCCCAGTCACATGAAAATCAACGGATGAGAGGTCAATTCTAGGTGAGTTATTTGAAAGAGTAGGTCGATGCTTCTATAAATTCTGACTCGATCCACCATTTCCACGGGCGTGTTGACCATCAACCTCCCGACCGACACCACCGCTTCCACGAGTGTGCCCAACTTCAACCTTCCTTCTACTGAGTTTCCGAGGACATCAGGCCATGAGATGCCTTGTGTGATGACATATAAGAAAACGAAATGGAATTCTCTAGTAATCCAATCTCTGATGGGCATGGATCTGATCCCAGGCCAAATCTATGTGCGCAGGGAGTCCTCTAGAGAAGCCTAATTCTACCAGGATCCAAGCGAATGTTTTGTCCTGAGCCCCTAAAAGCTTTGGATCAACGTATATGAACCTTCCAATAAAATTCCCAATGTCTGTCAAAACACTTCTGGCCCATAATTCACCGGGAAGCCTAGATAGATTTACCCATATCATTTTGTTCCTTGGAGTGTCCCTAAGAGGATTGAAAGCAATGTACCATGGGTGGAGGAAAAAGAAACTACATCCCCGAACCCATGGTATTTGGCAAATTTTATCCAAATCCTCTTGATGTAGGAAATTGAAAGTATAGCATGAGTTGGTAAGCCGACTAATCGTAGGAGTGTAGCCAAGAAACGTCTTCTAATGAGCATATAGCCATTCCCGCATCTTCGCTTCCTGAAGGTCGAAAAAATACCATCGTACCCCCAATGCACATCTTTTCAGACTAATCACTCAATCCTTAAGGATGCCATAAAATTTTTTTAGAAGATTTCTCTGAGGAGAAGTCCTAATCGACCTGCTTCGATGCTTTGCCTTAGCTGCGAAAGGAGGAGTGTGATGTAATTCAGGGTGTGGATGAGCTACATTCTATATAAGTGGACGATCATTGTGAGGAGATTACACTTGGGTGTAAGTCGCGACAGGATGGGCAGAAGTTGCATGGGAGAAATATGACAAATGGATGCCGGGAGGGGGAATGTGGGATGGATCCTTATGTGCCTCGTTGGTAGTCAATATGGAGCCATGCAGGTGTGCCAATTAAGTGGCAAGGGTGGCCGCTAGAAATGCCTCATGCTACGATGTGGAAGATTTATATAGGTTAGAAAATTCCACTGGCCCAAGGGTAGGTGAGACATGAAAATTGTAAAGACAGGTCCAACTCAAAGTGGCATAAATTATGCCTTGTAGATTGACCACCAAGCTCACATAATTAAAGTCATGCCAATTTGAAAATCGTCTGGTTCAGAAATAGGTGGGTTCATCCAACAAGTGATACTGGAAAAACTGGACCACCCAAGAAGCCCAAAGAATTGCAGTTCGAGAATGTGTAGTAGAAACCTCCTGTGCATGAATGTGGGTGCCTTTGAACCATCATCCACAATAGCAGCAACAACAAGAACCCACACATGTCCACCATCTATTGCAACATCTAATCCCAAAATTTTTACAAGGACGGGATATGGTGAAAGAGCCAATTGACTTCCTCCAGAGTATAGTGTAATTAGTCATTTATGGACAAGTCCCAGGGTTAGGAATCGAGTCGGGGCAAGAAACATTAAAAATGTCTGTCAACGAAAAAGTCTCAACTGGTCGCAAATGATACAATATAGAATGTATATAACAAAGATGAAAATGGTAGCTATATGAACAATTTCAGATGTGAGGACGGAAAACATGACATAGGATAATGCTTCAAGCCCAATCTAAAATTATTAATGGATGTTAGATATTATATCTAGTTCTCAGAAATCAAAGATGTGAAGGAGATAGGGAGAAAAAGGACATATATTCTGCTGACAGTCTAAGAGAATGGGACAATAATGAGGATGTAAGGAATATGTTCCTGGCTTCCAGAAATGAAACTATTAAAACATAAATAGTAATGTACCTTCCATCCCAAAAACACCACCAGTAGCTCAATGAAAACATGATGACGATAACATATCCTATTTACAAGACCTTCAAAGCCATCCACATCCCGTTTCTCTGGCGAGTTCGATTTAAAAATAAATCACTATTCAAATAGTAATCGTTTCTTTTAATTTTCATTTAGATAATTTTAAGAATAAACTATATGGAAAACCTATAAATGTAACCATCCAAGATAAATACCCTTTAAATATTATAGTATATCCTATGATCTTCGTAGGTGAATCACATTGAAAATGTGCAAATGGACCAATATTTTGCAATAAATCTAAATGATCTAACCTAAGCTGTGAGTGATTTAATTGTTAATTTACGGTCAAATCACAAAACTCTCTACAAGAGTTTGCAAATTTCTTTGATAAATCAAACCAGACCAAATAGAAATAAATTTATCAAGACTTTAGTTATTTTATTTATAGGTAAATTGCAAAAGGAAATAACAGTTTGTAGCAAATAGCAATAAATTTATTAAGTCTTTAGTTATTTAATTTAATCATAGAGAGTGTCAATGTTTGCACTAAAACTAGAGAAAGAAGGAATTTTGGTGGAAGAGAACATAGCAAGAGTTTGAAAAATTGAAAATAGTTTGCCATTTTGGCACATAGCGCACAAAGGCGACTTCATTGTTGTCATATCCTTTGCTGCGATCTCGTCTCCTCTCTCAGTTATCACACATAGAATAGAAAATACATCACCTAAATATAGAACCCCTCTAAGGACAATGCACATTGGAATTGCAACACAATATACACAATGTCCTTCGAAATACAATTCTAAAATGCTAGAAAGAGACAACAAACAAGGTAGAAAATAAACAAACGAACAAATTGTAAGATATATAATAAGAATAGTCTTCTTTTGATTAAACTCTAGTCCTTGGATTTGAAACTTACATCTTACATAGAATGTTGAGAATATGGTCATCAATTATAGAAAAGATTCATTTTGACTATAATCCTAGAAACCATAACTAATTGCGTGCTTGCCTTGAATCCAAAACTCGTCTTGCTATTAATTTATATGCCTAGAATTGTAGGTGTTTTTTAAAGCTACTAAGATGTGCTCGATTTCCCTTGATCTATTTTGAGAAGTTTTTTTTTTTTTTTTTAAATAAAAGTGGATAAGCTTCTGAGTAATCTCTTGATAATCTGATAGTTTGTCTCTGGTAATTTTTTTGATGGGAGATATGTGATTATGGTGTCAGTGTTGGAGCATGGATTTATGGAAGAATGCAATATTCCTTTCCTCTTGTTTAAGCCAACACACCCATGGTTTTTACTCCCATAGAATTTCTTCTTCTTTCAAGCACTGTTTAAGATTAGTAGTCAGGGTAGCGGCTTCTTCTATTATTAATGCATTGGATGGACCATATAGAATAAATGTTGCGCATAAATTTTTTACTGTAGTTTACGTATTTCTTCCAAGATGTTGCCAAATTTGGTTTTGTTATAGCCTTTGAGCCTCCATTTGATGTTTTTCATTTCTTTTTTGGAGTTTGTACATAGAAGAGACTTCTATAGTTTTTAGCTCTCCTCACCGATACTTTATGTTTTCCTGGAAATCCAGATGATGGAGGCATAACTTCTCAAATTGAAAGGGCCTACTGCAAGGTCTAGGTTGAATGCCTATACTTAGGCATATAGGCTAGTGGTTTGAGCCATGAATCGATAGTATAGATGCTTCGAAAACGATGTTCTAGACCATGATAGATTATATGACTAGAAAGTGATGCAATTTTGAGACCACTTGTTGTGCCCCTCCTGTATTATTTATTGTTGCAAAATATACCAAATGTAAGCATATCATTTTGTTTATGAAGAGAGAAAAATATACGTCAAGCCGCCAATGCCCATAGACCAACAACTAAATTGAAGTTTTCTTTTAAATATTTTTATCTTAATTTACAAATTTATTTTTCAAATAATTTTCTATTTGAATTTATAGTTACTTTACTCTTTTTATTATATATATATGAAATGATATTTTCTTGCAATACAATTTCAAGCAAGATTATGATTTATTTGTTATTTAAAATATATTTTTTAGTGTATTAATAAAAAAAATACTCATAAGACCATTTCATTTATAAGTTAGACTGTGTGTGTGAATTAGGGTAATTTCAGGTGGTCTGGTATCTTCCACCATAATACCATTTCATTTATTAGTTAGATTGTGTGTGAATTGTGGTTATTGCAGGTGGTTGGGTAGAAAGTTTGTTATCTTCCCCACTGAGTGGTATAATGATGATAAATATTACTGTAGTGGCTATGCCCCTATAAATGTTGTTGTATTGATCCCCACTTGATTGATACAATGATTAGTGGCTATGCCCTTATAAATTTCGTTGTATTGACCCCCACTTTCACCCTAAGAATGAAAGAGAGAATGGTTTCCCTTTCAAAAATAATATATAAATAAATAATATCTAATTAAATTGTTGTATTGATCCCCACTTGGAAATGTTGTTGTATTGAAACCCACTTTCACCCTGAGAAATGTTGTAGTATTGACCTCCACTTTCACCCTAAGAATGAAAGAGAGAATGGTTTCCCTTTCAAAAATAATATATAAATAAATAATATTTAATTAAATTTGATTTGAGTAGTTGGAAAAAAAATATTACTATTCCTCTCTTAAATTCACATCCTACAAATAATATATCAATATTAATTTAAATATATTATAATAATAACTTAAAAGTTTTTAGTTGCATTGCATTGCTTTGCATGTCCAAATGTTACTTCCTTGTATTAAACATAACAAACCATATTTTGTCAATACAAATTTAATATTGGACCAAAAGATTGAAAATAAAAAGTAATTATATTCTTTAACTTAAAATACATTTACCAATAAAATTTAAAACCATGACATGGTATCCTTACTATGAATTCAACACATTTTTCAAAAATGAATTGAATAACAATCCATTCCATAATATATTTATAATTTATTATAATTATTTTTTTCTTTAAATATTTTTATTTTATTTATAATTCTTTTTCAAATAATCTTCTATTTAAATCTATAATTTTATTTGTTTAAATTATTTATTACTCTATTAATTAACTATATTATGAGTAATTGAAAAAAATAATTATTATCTTCCTTTACCTAAATTAAATTCCTATCTATAATAAATTAAAATTAATTTAAGTATATTATTATTACAACTTTAAATTTTTCTATTGCATTACATTAAGTTAGTTATTTTTTATATACCACATTCTTATTATATAATATATATATAATATAATATATATATATATATATATATAATATTCCTTTTTTTTTAATTATTGAAAATGAGTTCATTTTAATTATTTTTATAATGACTTTAAATTTTGGTTTATATAATATATATATATAAAATTAGAAATATTTTTATATTTTAGATGATAGATACATTTGTTTTGGTTTTTTAAGGAAATGATTAAAACACAATGTTTTTAGCCACTTTGATGGGATGACCCACACCTATGCATGAAGCTATGAAGACATATCTCAATACATCTTCAAGGTATTTAATAATGACACACATTATGAGGTTCTAAGTGCAAGGTGTGCACTTGGGCATTGGATCACGAGGAGGGGAACGAAGGGATGTTGGGTATTTATTCTTGATGTATGGATAGGGTGAGTTGGGAAAGCTTGCCTATTCTTCATTGCATTTATACCACTCTCCTGATTAATTGAGGGATGCAGAAGGGAAAATACTTGAATGGTTCCACTGTTTTCTCTTTGCAAGTAGAAGGACTAGGTTGCCCTGGCTTTGTCCCTTTGTATTTGAAAGAAGTGGGTTACCCTGAACACTCCACACATATTCCTTCTGTTGGATGCATACGAAACAATTCCCTTTTCCTTGATTGCAACATTCCTCACTCATAACATTGTATAATGTTGTCCTCATTGTTACTTCTCAGTTTCCAACTTCCGATCTAGTTTTTATTTCTTATAGAGAGATAATTTTGGGCTTGTGAATCTCTATTTTAGAGATTTCCCCCATTTCATGTATCTCCCTTTTTCTCATTCTCATTTTTTATCTCTCACCACCTATTCCCTTAGTTTCCTTCGCCTCTCTTAATTGCTCCTTCCAACCCATGCTCTAATTGATACTTTTTCACTTTTCACGTGCTCTCTCAAATGTTGAGGGAGAGACTCTATTCGTGAAGAGGAGGTGGGGGCTGAAGTCCTACAGAAAAGTCACGAGCTCAAGCTAAATCCTAAGCCTCAACAAACTATTTCCATAAGAATGCTCCCTTGCTCATTCAACACGAATCATAAGACATTGAGTAAGAGCTAATTGGCGAGAGAGTTAAAATGATGGACTAAGAAGTTATGTCATATGTGGAGATTGGGTCCTCGATATGAGCACACCAAGATCTCATCATAATTAGTACCTTCAAAATGTTGATTTATACTGGCAAGCTAAAGACTTGTTGGGAAAACCTTGTTTGACCATAGTGAAAGTAGGCATGAACTCCTCCTTCACATGTACGAGCTCCACCTTCTTGAAAAAATCATGGATGACTGACTATAATGATTGGAAATAACACTACTCTCGGACAAATATATACCACCTCTTGGCCACCCCGCACGTCCTGCCCGTGTTGGCTGATTGCATGGTATCTTTGTGGCACAATGCTGCCTAATAAGTAAGCCTAGTAATACCTTTAGTTTATAATTCTTGTGCATGTTTAGATCCTTTTTTTACCTTGTTATCATAGGTTTTATAGCCAATTTGTATCATTTGTAATGATCCCGGCTACCACCAGCTCAACCCATGGCTTTTTGGACATTATAGTCACATTCATGACGAGTCCTCTAAGCATGATTTAGGCTCAAGCAAGTTAGCGATGGTCAAGGATTCACGCCTTGGCATGGGTTGTACATATATATGTTCTTAATATAAGATTGTGAGTTTACTAAAAAGATTCTTAGCCATTAGAGGAAATATTATGATTTCAACATATCATGAAAGTAAGGAAAAAATATGTATTTTTCTAATCACCCAAAATAAATCCAATTAATTATGCTGAAGACATTATTTCAGGAGAGGTTACTCTAGAGGATTTCATCCTCTATCCATATCATGTAAGAAAAGGTCACGTGTACTCATACCATTTGACGGTAAAAATGGCACCATGTTGCAGAGGAGAAGGTTTTAAATAGTTAGGAACATGTCCACACACGTAAAATTTTCTATGTGTGAAGTGGAGTTAATATGTGAAGCGACCAACAAAATAATTCAACAAATGGCACTTCTAATAGAAGTTCCTTGTAGCCATAGATTTGAGAAGTAGTAGTGTGACCTAGTCAGTGATATGGATTGCCACCAATTTATTAAAGAGGAGCCGTTGCCGGACTATAAATCTGTTCATGAGGGTAGATCAAAGACACAAAATTACACTCTGGGAATTTGGGTAGCTTAAGTTGCCACATATCTTAACTGAGTTTTTCTTGTATTCCTTTGCATTACCTCTTCCTTCACAATCTCACAGTGTGACCTGTCATTGCCACCACATTGAATAATGCCATACAGTCTATGCACCTCAGCTTGTCTACGTTACCAACGAGCTTCAACTTCATTCTATTCATAAAATTGAAGCTTCGTCCACATGGTAAAGTTGTAGGCTCTTTCAATACCTCATCCTAGAGGTGCCTGAGATTGTCAACCCCCAAGTCATGAGGGATGCTACGATTGAGACCCTATAAGCCACTACCATTGGGCTAGTGGATAAATCAATCTATACTTGTTGAGCCACATATGATATGCCTATAATGGATCCAATACATTCGTTTTTTGATTTGACGGTAAAAAAGAATTGACACTCTCAACCCTTATTTCATTAATAAGCCTGGAAGGTGTTTGAGGTGGGATAGTATGCTAGAAAAATCCTGTGGAAGTTTACGCATTTTCTGTGTCATCTTCTAGAGCAAATTTTGTCTTTCACAAGCCCATCTTGAGGGACAAAATGTGCAGTATGAATGCCAGTCCTTTGACATTATTGCATTTTCTGTGTCAATTTCTAGAGCAAATTTTGTCTTTCACAAGGCCATCTTGAGGGACAAAATGTGCAGTATGAATGCCAGTCCTCTGACATTATTGCAGAGAAAAGTAATGAATTGATAGAAACTAAATATTAGATGAATGCAAGTGGGGTCAATTTGGTAGTTGGAATGTATATCAATGCTATAGTAGATGGAAGTTTTATGAGGAAACTATGCTCTCCATATTTCTATAAAAAGTGCCCAAACATCGAGTTCTCCTTCGATCATGTTGTAGGGGGATGGTATATCCTTGTCTCGCTTGTGGGAAGCTAACATAAATGGAAACCGCCACATTATAAGTAACATATGCACAATGTTACACCTACATATATGTAGATTGTTTCTCGTCCTAAAAATTGAGCACTCTAGAGGAGAAGTGGAATGCATGATTCAGAAAAAGCAATGAGTTAGCACAAGAGAAAAAGAGAAGCGATGGAGCCAATTTATACCACTATTTAAAGTCGATCCACGTTAGTTCTAGATTAATCCAATGATGTATATTGATCCACTGGGACAAAATACAATTGTATAAATTCAAACTTAGGGGCCGATGGGATTATAATTACAATCCCATGGAATATTTTAATATGAACGACAAGTATTCAAGTTTAGTGATGGGATTATAGTTGCAATCCAATGGTTTTCGAGATATCCAAAGGCAACACACATGGGAGAGGTTTCAGTATATGATCGACGTGGCATTTAAAAAATCAAATATGGTAAAAATTCCATGGAAAATCCTTGGTGAAGGTGAAATGATTTGCATTTCAAATTATTTGGAGTTTGTAAAAGTAAACATATTGAGCCTAGCTGACTCAATACATGTTTTATGGTTGTTAGAATTAACTATTCGAACAATTGTTTCATGAAAAAGAATAACTCCAATAATAGAATTGAACCAAGATGCAAATAAAAATGTCAAAATGAAACGAAGTGGACGAGTGTAGTAGAGACAATGTTTTTCAAGCAGGGTAATTTTTAAGGATTTCAATATTATAAATATGTATAGTATTATTGGCGATTATTCTAATTGAAAAGTTATACATATAGAATGTAGGTGAATATTCAATAAAAAACATGTAATTTTCTATTAAAACTGGTAAATATTTGATGAATTTCATGAATGTAATCATATATCTGCAGAAAAAGGTGATTTTTTGATCAAAATGGCGATTATTATTATTTTTTCATAAAATGTCCAAAAAATAGCCAAATTACGAAATTTTTCCCCTAATTTTTTTCTAGTTTTCAAGGCACTATGGCCAGAATAAAATGTCCAAAAAAATAACGAATTTGCGCAAATTTTCCCCTAATTTGTTTCTAGTTTTCAAGGCACTATGGCTAGAATATTGGTTGAGGCAAAAACAGAGGTTGGAGCAGTAGTTGAAATTGGATGGTGGACAAAATAGGTAAATGTGTGTGTAAAATATTAACAGACACATTAGCATATTGTTATGTGAGTCACACCTATTCTAGCAAGTCTATATGTTATGTTTTATGTTGATGTAGTGGTCCTAGATAATGTATGTACCTCATAACTCCATGAGTTGCAGTGTGTATTTTTTGACTCATTTGATGTAAAACTATCACCTTGTCCTTGTTGCATAGCAAAAAGTTCTATATATATTCGTTGAACAAGTTGGAATACCACCTCATATTTTTCATGCATGGAAGCCTTAGAACCTTAGTTGTAGATTTGGATCAAAGTAGCTATGGCCATGAAAGTCAATCCAATTTGGGATTCATGCCATTTTCCTATTGTGGAGCTCACTTTTTTCTCTGATCAGTTGAAGTTGATCAAGAAAAAACACACTCGTAGGTGAAACAAGTTGATGATGTTGAGCTGTAAATTTTTTCTATTAATCATCCCTTAGCCTAAACACTTTTGCAAGCATGTAATTAAGATAGTGGGATAACTTAGATAAATTAATAAAAAAACCTTAGAAACATGGGATTTTGGTCAAGGTTTTGGATGTCATGTTCAATTCATACCCAAAACAATGGCCATGAACTTAGACATTTTAAAACATTTTCCAAATTGTTTTGATTAAAAATTTACATTTGGTTTTTGAAAATTTATTTTCAGTATTTTTCAAATTATGTAAATGATATTTAAAGATGAGAAAATTATGGATATTCATAGTTTTTCTACTTTTAAAAACATAAGAAATTAGAGTGCATTTGTTATTGTATGTGAGAGATAATACAAAATAAATCGCATTTATATTATTATTAAATGCATTTAAAAGGATATTAATACCAATTCTAAAGTGCATTTATGTGAATATTGCAAAGGAATTATAAAATCACATGTATTTTATTTATTAAATTTTTGAAAATAGTGTTTCACATTTTCTGTGTAAGAGCTTAAAAAATTATTTTAATTAA
>APFE031489490.1:0-16341 GCA_000404065.3 Pinus taeda
GCAGTTTCTTCTGCAAGTTTGGCCTGCCCAGCAACTTTCCAGCAATTCGACTTGCCCAACAAGTTTCCAACACTTTGAGTTGCCCAACAACTTTCCAACACTTCAACTTGCCCAGCAACTTTCTAGCACTTCGACTTGCCCAACAACTTTCCAACACTTCGACTTGCCCAACAACTTTTCAGCACTTTGAATTTCTCAACCACTATAGAAACCCTAACATGAGAGAGAGAAAGAGAGAGGCCCAAAACATTGACCTTGTTCTTCTTCATTTTTCTTCCTTGTCCAGCTTCTATCTTGAGGAGATCAAACTTGAGTGACTGTGAATCCAAATGAGGTCGAGTTCCTTCTTATTTATAGGCTTTTGAGGGGTATGAATTGCTATCTTTAGGCCGACTTGTTCCTTCATGTAAGTTGACTTGATCTTTGCACCATGACAAGGTCTTAGAAGGCCTTTTGACTCTATTTTGACACAAATAAATTTTATTTATAATGTGTAACATGCCCAAATGGGTCTTCCATACATGGCAATGACTTAATTGACTTGTAGACTAGAAAACAAGCCCTAGAAGCACTCAATGGGTGCTTGACCTAAAAATAGATTTCCCTTAAGCATGAAACCCATGCCTCAAGAGCAACAATAATAATTTATTTTTTTCTTTTCATTAAATACATAAAATGATCATTACATATGTCATTATGAAGACCGAACATAGTTACAAATTTCAATAGAAGGCTCATCTCTCAGCTGAATATGCCAAAAACTAGTTTGCATGTGCACTGGATGACAGACTCATTCGATATGACACATACAAACTAGTCGATGTTATTTACAACAAAGATAGGATATACTTGTTTCCTGAATCCACCCTCAAGGAGAAGATTTTGAAGGTTATGCATGACATTCCATCAATTGGACATCAGGGGTTCTTCAAAACCTATCGACAGATTAGGGAATCATTTTCATTGGAAGGTCTCAAAGAAGATGTGATCAAATATGTCTGTGAAAAATTGTTGTAGTAATTGATTTATTTCTCCTACTTATTTACAATAAGTTACTCACCAATGCATATGTAAATATCAAAATAAATTCAACTGCAGACTTCACAAACTAAGAACTGAAAATTAAACGGCAAAAGAAACATCAGCACATGAACAATCACATTGACACACTTGTTTTTGGACAATTGTCCCCAAAAAAACCCAAAGTGTGAAAATCGGTGCGGCAACTCTAAGGGTTTCTATTATTAGCAGTAAATATATGAATACAATCTCAATGCCCTAGAGAAAATGGCAATCCAGTCAAAGAAGATGACTGAGAATTCTCTCACACTGATTCTAGAGATTTTATCATGTCCCCAGCTCCTAGATGACCCATTGTGCAATCTGCGTGAGCCGACGTAGCCACTGCGTGGCTTCTGTGTGGAGACTCCCTCTGACTACGTCAACCTGGGTTGTTGCTGCTTTTGCTGCTGAGAAATCAAGATTTCTCCTGCCAATCACTCACAATCATTCCCGGCAATGATCTTTGCTTGTCCCCCAGCACTTCTGTGTTAACCTCCCCCAGTTTTTACGCTAGCCCACTATGTCAATCTCCTCTATCTGTTGCGTTGTCTCTCCTTGGCCCAGCGCTGGCTCTATTATCCTTCCCTGTCTTCTTTAACTTGGAACTGGAAATCACTTCCTTCCAGTACTGCCTCTGATCCTCACTGCTTCATCACTGATTCGAATTCCTCAGCAAACCCTGCCTTAAGAAAATTGAACTGACTGATCAACTCTTTTTGTGTTTCTAAATGAACCCCAAGCCTCATCTTATACTTTCTCGTTGAGACTTCAATGGCTGAGATTAAGTCTCTAATCAACGGCTAAGATTAAACCTTGACTTGATCCACCTTCTAGAACATTCTCACCCATATTTTGACTAATACCCATTAATATTTTAATTTTCCTAAGTTTAAACTTAGGAACTCCATTAAAAATATTAATTATTTCAATATAATACAATCTGGGTGGAATTTCACCAAACGGTTTCTGGGTTTTTTAGACCTCATGTGCCTTACCCTCTCTACCAATTTTCAAGGCTAGAGAACTTCTGATGCTACCAAAAACTAACACTCCCTCTTAGCGACAAAAGTGCTCTAGCAACAATGTCCAACTACATGTTACTTTGTCTCTGAAGCAACTCCTTTCCACAATGTTGCTGTCACCAACACTATGTTGCTACTGCTATTATACTGCTGTCCATGATACTGCCACTGCCACTGCTACATCTGTACTACAACTCCCTCTCAAACGCTGCACCACACTATTGAAAGGGATTTTGCAACATACCCATCTATTCCCGAAATTGAACAAACTTTGTTCTTCAAAGAACCTTGGTGAGTACATCTACTACCTGATTTCCTATGGGAGTATACTCCAACGGTACCACCCCACGCTGAACACAGTTTCTGATGAAGTAACACCGAATATCGATGCGTTTGGAGCGATCATGAAACACTAGATTTTCGAAGAGCTTGATACAACACTGATTATCACATAAGATCTTTGTCGCTTCCATCCTTTTCCTAAATAGATTTACAAGCAGTTTCCTAAGCCATATAGCTTCACATGTTGCTTTGCTAGCTGCCATATACTCAGCTTCAACAGAGCTCAGTGCTACAAACTTCTACTTCTTACTACAACAGGAGGTCATTCCAGATCCAATAACGAAGCAACAACCAGTGGTACATTTCCTGTCTACTGAACCTCCTACCCAATCTGCATCAATGAATCCACTCAATTCGATATCATCGACTTGGTGGATCTTAATCCAAAATTCATTGTTCCCTGCAAATACCTGAAATGTGCTTTGCTGATGCCCAGTGTGCCCTTTTTGGTTCCATCATGAACTCACTAAGGGTGTTGACAGCATAACATATGTCTGGCCTGGCATTGACCAGATACATCAGCGACCCAATCTGTTGTCTATATAAGGTGGGGTCCAAATCCTTGTCTCCAGAAGCATCTCTTTTCTTCCAATTAGTAATCATAGGCGTAGCCATAGGTCTTTTCATAATTTATGATGCATATCTACCTTGGCCAAGGAAGATCTCACCATCCTACTACCAAACTTCCAATCCCAGAAAATAGTGCATTAGCCCCAAATCCTTCATATCAAACTTTGTTTCCAGGTTCTTGCAATCCTCTATGAGTCTGGATGACCTTGTCAAAAATAGATCATCCACATACAATACCAGAATTAATGGCTCTCCTTCTACCAACAGATAATAAAGATTGGGATCAGCATCGCTCTTGATGAATCCCAACTGCTGTAAGTAGTTATCAATTCGACCATACCAAGCTTTGGGTGCTTGTTTCAGCCCATACAAGGCTTTCTTCAACCTACACACATGAGTTCTCTTTTCATGTGTTTCAAAACCTTCTAGCTATTCGATATATACCTCTTCTTCTATCGCCCCATTCAAGAACTTTGTCTTGACATCCATTTGGTGTATCTCCCATCTCATCTGTGCTGCAAGGGATATAATGGATCTGATAGAGGTATACCGAGATACTAGAGCAAAGGTTTCCTCATAGTCTATTCATTCCTTTTGAGGCTTGAGCACACCCTTTTGCGAGAACCTAGCCTTGTACTTTGTTGGAATTTCTAAGTCTAACACGTCAGAAATTTTTCCTGCATTATTTGGTTTATTTCACCTACTTGTTTATTCCTTAACACCATATAAATACTGAAAATAAACACAAATGCAGTCTCAACTCATCTATAGATCATCAACTGAAATAATAGACAAACACACAAGGGACACTGTTATTTTTGGACAATCGTCCCCAGAAAAACCTAACTTGGGAAAACCGGTGCAAAAGTTATGAGGGTTTTATTATTAAGCATCTTTCCTGAGTACAACTAGGGTGCCAAACTGGCTCACCCAACAGAGATTTCTACACGACAGTAATACCTCTTCTTGGAAGCAAATATTCAGCTTTCCAGCGCTAGTCTACCCCACGAAAACCTTCCAGCACTTCTCCAAGGCTCTGCGTCAGCCCTTCTAGCCTCTGCATAGCTCTAGAATCCTCTGTGTAACCCTCTGCCTTTCTGCGCTAGCTCTTTGGCCGTCTGCGTCACCCACGCAAGCCCCTCAGCGTCTGCGCAGTGTCTAGTTGGCTCTGCATAGCCTCCTCAACCACTGCGCTGGCCCTCTGGCACTATCTTTGCCTCTCTGCTATGTATTCACTGCCTCTCACTGCAACTCAGATAACTTGTTCGATTTTTCTCAGCAAACCCCACTCCAGAAAAATCGAACTGACAGATCAATCTTGGTGTATCTCCAACTGACCCTCAAGCCTCCTCTTATACATTTCCTATTAAGTCTTCAACGGTCCAGATTAGATCTCTAATCAACAACTAAGATTAGATTTCGCTTGATCCATGTCATTTAGAACATTCTCACCCAGTTTTATATTAATACCCATTAATATTTTAATTTTCCTCCCACGCAAGCCCCTCAGCGTCTGCGCAGTGTCTAGTTGGCTCTGCATAGCCTCCTCAACCACTGCGCTGGCCCTCTGGCACTATCTTTGCCTCTCTGCTATGAATCACTACCTCTCACTACAACTCAGATAACTTGTTCGATTTTTCTCAGCAAACCCCGCTCCAGAAAAATCGAACTGACAGATCAATCTTGGTGTATCTCCAACTGACCCTCAAGCCTCCTCTTATACATTTCCTATTAAGTCTTCAACGGTCCAGATTAGATCTCTAATCAACAACTAAGATTAGATTTCGCTTGATCCATGTCATTTAGAACATTCTCACCCAGTTTTATATTAATACCCATTAATATTTTAATTTTCCTAAGTTTAGACTTAGGAACTCCATTAAAAATATTAATTATTTTAATATCTCTCTAACCAGGTGGAATTTCCCCAAACCATTTTTGGGTTTTGGAGATCTCACATGCTTTAGCCTCTTCGCCAATTTTCATGGCTATAGCACATCCAATGCTACCAAAAATCAACACTACCTCTTAGTGAGGAATGTGCTCTAGTAATGCTCCACCAGTGAACATCACACTGATCATCTAGCACCGGTACCTGTGTTGATGCTTGGCTTGTTGCCCAACATCCACTACATTGTTGCCTCCTGTATTGCTGCCTATGGCTTTGCCACTGCCACTGCTACAACTGTACTGCAACTCCCTCTCAACGCACTGCATCATGCTGCCTATAGCACTACCACCACTAATTGTTGCACTGCAACTCAGTTACTGAGAAGTAAGTAACTGATCTACCCAACTAATGACATCCTTGTTAGTCTGGAAGCCTCGTGATGTTGAAGCTACCTCTGCTGCTATCCTGTGCTGCCTCTGCACTGCTGCAGACACTTATGTGCCTCTCGCACTACTACAACCTCCTTTGTGCTTCTCTGCACTGTTGTAACCACCTCTATGCCTCTCACACTGCTGCAGCCCCCACTGCGCTGCCACAGACCTCTGCACTCTAGCACTGCCTTGTCGCTCCATCTACATCTTGCTTCTACCGACATCTGTCATCCTACTACTGTCTTTCAGGGCTCCCATAGTCGGATATGATCCAAGAGTTTGGGTACCTCAAGGATCATGCCCCTCATCTTCTTTAGTCCTCCTAACTTCTTTCTCCACCTTAGACGGAGTTGCCTTGGAGTCAGAAGCCTCTCCCTTATTCTTCTTCCTAGGACATTGGGTTGCATAATGACCCAGCTCCCCACAATGGAAGCACTTCACCTTGGAGATGTCCTTCTTCTTCCTCTTCCCCTATTGTCTCGCAAATGCCAGAGTTGCATCCTCCTCCTCCTCTTTCTTGATTCGACCTCCTTTGCTGCTACTTCCCGCATTGGTCAACCGTCTAATCTCTTCTTGGCGAAGAGCTACCCACATCTCTTCCCATCCTGGAAGATCAGCTCTGCCCAAAATGCTTTGGAAAAATGTCTCCCAATCCTCAGAGACTGCATTCAAGGCGGTCCTCACCATGAACTCTTGATCTAGTGTGGCCCCTATGGAAGTAAGTTGGTCCCGAATCTTTTGCATCCTGCTAAGGTATAGATCTATCTGCTCTCCCTTCTGCATCAGATACAACTGCAGTTGATCCTCCAACAACATCTTCCTTTAAACGGAAGTGTCCTGATACAATGTCATCAACGTATCCCACATCTCCTTTGTTGTGTTCTTCTCGGCAATATGCAGTACTTCATGATCCTTCACCCCATCAAGGATTATGCACTTTGCCTTCGCCATTGCATCCTCATACCTTTCATTATCAGCTAGGTCGACAGGGATAGCCACGATTCTCAAGGCGAAGCCCTTGATGCGATGTCTATCTAGAACAGACAAGATCCTCACCTTCCAGATGACAAAGTTGGAGGCCCCATCCAACCTGTCCTGATCCCTCAGTCCATTCACTGCCATCTTCGCTCCTCTTCTGGACTCCCTCTGAGTCTCGACTTCCCTTCTAGAAGTTTTCTCCTAGACTCCCTCTGCGTCTCTATTGCCCTCCTGGAAGTTCTCTCCTAGACTCCTTCTGACGCTTGATTTCCCTACTGGAAATCTTCCCGCCTACTGTCGATCCTTTCTGATCCTCTTTGCAACTGCAAGTCAGATCTAGATTTCTTGGCTAGAAATCCGTCAAGGCAGCAACTCCCTCTACCTTTGTTTTGTCCCGATAGGTACTATTCTGCTTTGACAGCAACAGCACCCCACCTGCTTTCTAATCCACAATTTGCCTACAGCTCCCTATACCCCAACAACTGAAGAAACTGAGCCTTCCATCTCTGCACAATCCCGGCAACGGTTGAATCACTCCTCTGGCCCACTGCGTCAAGCCTACTTGACTGAGTAGGAAGATGTGGCTCTTCATGAGCCTCTTCTGCCTCTACCCTGGCCTTCTCTCTGGCTTGAAATGATGACACAGGCCCTTTGCATCACTCCTTCTCTGTTGCTTTCTTCTTAGGAACAACTCTGTCTCTTGGGACAACTGTTACTGCTGCAAATACTTCTGATTAAGCTGGTGCCTTCAGTCCTCCTGTGATCTGCAATGCTCTGATACCATGTTGGAATTTCTAAGTCTAACACGTCAAAAACTCTTCCTGCATTATCTGGTTTATTTCACCTACTTGTTTATTCCTTAACAAGTTATTTAACAATATAAATATTGAAAATAAACACAAATGCAGTCTCAACTCATCTACAGATCATCAACTGAGATAATAGACAAACACACAAGGGACACCGTTATTTTTGGACAATCGTCCCTGGAAAAACCCAACTTGGGAAAACCGATGCAATAGTTATGAGGGTTTTATTATTAAGCAGCTTTCTTGAGTACAACTAGGGTGCCAAACTGGCTCACCCAACAAAGATTTCTACATGGCAGTAATACCTCTTCTCGGAAGCAGATATTCAGCTTTCCATCACTAGTCTGCCCCACAAAAAACCTTCTAGTGCTTCTCCAAGGCTCTGCGCCAGCCCTACTAGCCTCTGCGTAGCTTTGGAACCCTTTGCGTCAACCCTCTGCCTCTTTGCATCAGCTCTCTGGCCGTCTGCGTCACCGACGTAGGCCCCGCAGTCTCTGGCTGGCTCTACGTAGCTCCTGCTAGCTCTACGTAGCCTCCTCAATCACTGTGCTAGCCCTCTGGCACTATCTATGGCTCTCTGCTATGTACTCACTACCCCTCGCTGCAACTCAGATCACTTGTTCGGATTTTCTCAGCAAAACCTACTCCAAAAAAATCGAATTGACTGATCAATCTTGGTGAATCTCCAACTGACCCTCAAGCCTCCTCTTATACTTTTCATGTTGAGTCTTCAACGGCCGAGATTAAGTCTCTAATCAACGACTAAGATTAGATTTGGCTTGATCCATGTCATTTAGAACATTCTCACCCAGTTTTATATTAATATCCATTAATATTTTAATTTTCCTAAGTTTAGACTTAGGAACTCCATTAAAAATATTAATTATTTTAATATCTCTCTAACCGAGTGGAATTTCCCCAAACCATTTATGGGTCTTGGAGATCTCATGTGCTTTAGCCTCTCCACCAATTTTCACGGCTAGAGCACATCCAATGCTACCACAAATCAACATACTTGTCTACACTGACATCTACAGCATACTTGATCTTGTAGATCCATCTCAAAGCCTCAATTGATATGTTCTCTGGTCTTGGTACAATTTTCTAGATATCATTTGTCATGATGGAACTGTACTCTTCATCCATGGCATCCACTCATACCCGATGTTGTACGGATTCTCGAAAACTAGAAGGTTTTTCAACTTGAGCTATGCTTGGTACCTGTCAGGTTGTCTACGTTGCCTTTTCTCGGCTCTAGGAGCTCCAACGAATTCCTCTGCATCCCTCAGAGTCTGTCATACTTCTCGGCTAGTTCTTCCACTAGTGGTGGGAGGTTCCATCTGTTAATCTTCTCTTAAGGAAATGCTAGTACTGGCTACCGTGCCTGAACCAGATACCTGTGTTCCTGCCAAATCTGATCCCTATTGCTGGACTAGAGGAGCAGCCTCAACCTGTTCTTCAAACGGCATCTCTCGAGATTCCTTGAAATCTCTATCTTCCATGAACTTTGCGTCCCGCCTTACTACAATCTTCCTACTGCTCAGAATGTAGATTCGAAACGCCTTTGAAGTCTTGCTGTAACCCACAAGATACCCAACTTCGACAGCTTTCTCTAATTTGGTTTGCTTCTCTTCTAGAATATGGCAATAAGCCACACTTCCTAATATCCTGAGGTGACTTACTTTTGGCTTCTTTTTCGTGAAAACACCCTCTCGCGTCTTCTTTCCTAAAGCTCTATGGGGAGTCCTGTTTTGAATGTATAGAGTCGTGCTGCATGCTTCTGCCCATAAAAACATGGGTAGATTCTGATCATATAACATCGCTTTTGCTACTGCAACAATAGTTAAGTTCTTTCTTTCTGCGACTCCATTCTACTCTGGATTATAAGGTGTTGTCCATTCTCTTCAGATCCCTTCTCTTGCGCAGAAGTTTGTGAAGTCCTTATCCATGTACTCTCCACCATTGTCTGAGCGCACTATCTTGATCTTCCTTCCTGTCAGGTTTTCCACTAGAGCCTTCAACTCCTTAAACCGATCAAAGACCTCATCCTTGTTTCTCAAAAAATAAATCCAAGTTTTCCTGGAATGGTCATCTATGAAGGTGACAAAATACTCAACACCACTGATGGCTCTTATAGACATTGGATGCAAATGTTTGAGTGTATTAAGCCTAATACACTCTTAGCTCTATTCTTGCTTTTGGAGTAAGCACTAGAACCCCCGTAACAATTTCCTTGAGCATCCTTAACGCCCCATGATGTAAGTGTCCCATCCTTCTATGCCACAACTCATTTAATTATTTATCTCCACTGACATTATTACTTATCAGTGCCATAGGAGACTCGAGTTGAAAGTTGTATAATCTGTTGCTTCGAGTTCCAATCTGGGCCCTCTTTTTCCACTTAGGATGCTTGACATATACTCTATTACCAATGAAGTATACATCATATCTCTTATCTTGTAATTAAGATACAGAAATCAAATTCATTCCCATACTTGGCACATGTAGTACGTTCGTGGACCAAAGACTATCTCCTATTGTTGTTTGGAATGTAACAGTTCCCTTTCCTACTTGGGTGCATTTCGTCCAGTTGCCCATCGTGATTTGGAAGTTCATCTATTCCTCCTGATAGCTCAAGAAATATTCTTGTTCTCCAATCATATGAGTTGAAGCCCCACTATCATGTACCAATCCTCGGCTGATGCAGAACTTGATAAGCAAGCAAATTCCTCTTCCAACCTGGAAGCTAATTCGAAAATATTTTTATCCCTACTGTTCTCCATGCTCTTTTTCTTTGCTTCCATCTTGCTCTGATACCATGTGAAAATTTGTTGCAGTAATTGATTTATTTCTCCTACTTATTTACAATAAATTATTCACCAATGCTTCAGTAAATATCAAAATAAATTCAGCTGCAAACTTCACAAATTAAGAACTGAAAATTAAATGGAAAGAGAAACATCGGCATATGAACAATCACATTGACACACTAGTTTTTGGACAGTTGTCCCGAAAAAACCCAATGTGCGAAAACCGGTGTAGCAACTCTGTGGGTTTCTATTTTGGCAATAAATATTTGAATACAATCTGGATGCCCCAGAGAAAATGGCAATCCACTTAGAGAAGATGACTGAGAATTCTCTCACACTAATTCTGGAGATTTTACCCTGTCCCCAACCCCTGGATGACCCACTGCGCAGTCTCACGCCACTATGTGACTTCTGCGTGGAGCCTCCCTCTGACTGCGTCAACCTAGGTTGATGCTGCTTTTGCCGCTGAGAAATCGAGATTTCTCCTACCAATCACTCAGTGATTCCCAGCAATGATCTCTGCTTGTGCCCCATCAATTCTGCGTCAACCTTCTCCAGTTTCTGAGTTATCCCTCTGCGTCAATCTCCTCCAGCTACTGCGTTGTCCCTCCTTGGCCCAACATTGGCTCTATTATCCTTCCCTATCTTCTCTGACATATATTCACTGGAATTGCAAATCACTGCCTTGCAGTACTGCATCTGATCCTCACTGCTTGATCACTGGTTCAAATTCCTTAGCAAACCCTGCCCTAGGAAAATCGAACTGACTGATCAACTCTCTTTGTGTTTCTAAATGAACCCCAAGCCTCCTTATACTTTTCTCATTGAGACTTCAACGGCAAGATTAAGTCTCTAATCAATGGCTAAAATTAAAACTTGACTTGATCTACCTTCTAGATCATTCTCACCCATATTTTGATTAATACCCATTAATATTTTAATGTTCCTAAGTTTAGACTTAGGAACCCCATTAAAAATATTAATTCTTTTAATAAAATACAATCCGGATGGAATTTCATCAAACGGTTTACGAGTTTTTTAGAACGCATGTGCCTTGCCTCTCCACCAATTTTCAAGGCTAGAGCACTTCTGATGCTACCAAAAACTAACAATATCAAGGAATGCGTGAAATGCCAACAAAATAAGGTTGAGCACACACATCCTGCAGGGCTTCTCCAACCTCTACCAATTCCAAAACAAAAATGGGAGAACATCTCAATGGACTTTGTCACGAGGTTACCCAAAGCACAAGGCAAAGACTGTATCTACACCTTGGTTGACATGTTGACAAATATCACATTCTTTGCAATCTCAGTTGATTCTTCAAACAAAGAAGTAGCAAAATTGATCTTCAAAGAAGTCTTCAAACTCCATGGACTACCTAAGAATATAGTTAGCGATCAAGATAGCAGGTTTATGGGTACATTCTGGCAAGAGATTTTCAAGCTAGTGGGAACCGAATTAACCCCTAGCAGTAGTTACCACCCACAAACAGATGGCCAAACAAAAATTGTGAATAAGTTGATAGAGGGGTACTTATGTAATTATGTGACAGGTCAGTGAAAAGAATGGATCAAATGGTTGTACCTTGGGGAGCGTTACAACAATACCACTGACCATTTATCCACAGGAATGACGTCTTTCAAAGCACAATATGTGTATGATGCACCATCCTTTATCAACAAGATATTTGGAGACAGTAAGGCACCAATTGCTAAAAACTAGATACAAGAGAGTCATGACATTCTCAGGGTACTCAATGAAAACATGCAGGCTGCTCAAAATCAGCAAAAAGATGTACGCAGACCAGCATTGATTAGAACATAGTTTTGAGGTGGGAAACCTCATTTTCTTGAGATTGCAGCCCTATAGGCATTCTACACTCAAGAAAAGTGGTGCAAAAACATTGAAACCAAGGTTTTATGGACCCTACAAAGTTCTCCGGAGGATTGGCGAAGAGATGTATGAGTTAGAATTATCAGGAGACAACAAAATCCATAACGTCTTCCATGTGTTATGTCTCAAAAAGGTTGTGGGACAACAGGTCACCACCTCTATCGAATTGCCACCACTATACAAGGAAGGACAACCAGAATTGATACCAGAAACAATCATGGTCGTACGAGAAAAGAAGTTAAGAGGACGAGTAATTCAAGAATACCTTGTTTGATGGAAGAATTTACCAGAGGAGGACGCCACATGGGAGGGAGAACGAATTTTACAGCACCCAAATCTGAAAAATTGCTTCAGGGCAAGCAATTTCAGGAAAGGGAGACTATAATGTCCTCTGCAAATTGAGGATTAATGAGAGACGAATTAGCCTATCCGACCCTGTAGGCTATAATCTTGATAAAGGGGTAAAAACCCAATTTTTCCCAATCTGGGGCAAAAGTTGGGTTGGCTAGGGGCAAAAGAACCCAAAACTAGGGGTTGCACTGACAATCCCTCACACCTTGAAGCCTATGGATAAATCTATAAATAAGAGAGGAGCTGAAACTTGAGACCAAATCATCATCTAAGGATTTTAAGACCCCTTCTCCTCTGTCAATTTCAGTGGTGAAAGATTCCATCCTTGTTGACTCATCTCTATCTGTCATTTCATTATATTCTGGGACAGGAATACCATCTGGAGAAATAGCGAAGTTCTGTTGGTTTTGGCACAAGAATACTATTTGGAGGAGCAGCAAAGTTCTATTTGTTCTTATCTCTTGTGTTGACTCGGGTCTTCTCTTCCTAAGAGAGAAGCAAAGTCATTCTTGCGTCTGTAGATCAGGTCGAGCATCTCATTGAATTCAAAACCTGGAGTGGGACATTAATTCTTTGTGAAACAAGTCGAACACTTCTTTGAAATTAGGACTCAGGTTGGACGTAATTTTCTGTGGAATAGTCTGCAAGCCCTAGGATAGATATATTTGTGGATTATGGAAGCCTGAAACTATGTGAAATTACAATGGTTGAATTGATGTGAATTGCAATGGTTGGATAATGCGAAATTATAACACTAGAAGGGCATGCAAATTACAACAAAAAAAGGTCCTGAAGTAAGAGCAAGGGTACGGTTTGTCAAGTAAAAGTATAACACAGGAGGTAAGGAACTCTGTAGCATCAGTCGCACCCTAGAACAGTCCAAGTCGCCTGTAGTAGAAAACCTGAAGCAGCCACCCGAATTTCCTGTAGTGTTATCACTTGCGGGTCCTGTAACAGAGAAGTCGGGTTCAGTGCATGGTTGTTGGAATACATTTGCAGCCAGAATCTAGGCATTTTAATAAGAAGATATGTATAGGGTTAGCAGTAGGGTGAATTTTCTGGTTAAAAAATTGAACTGGGAGCTGTGTATCATTATGTTATTCGATCTTTACGTTGCACTGAAAGTTTAGCGTCAGTTAACTGACGATTAATGGAACTTTGTATTGCTCAGTTTCTTGCACCATTGATTTAGTGATATTGTTCATTGAAAAGATATCAACTGTAATAATTGTATGTTTGGGAAAATTTTCTTTTGACATCCTATGAACCCTAGTGCTAAAATTTCCCTAGATTGCTACACATCCCCCTTGTGCATCTCCTTGTTCTCACGACCCCCCGTCCTGGAAACTTAGTGGAACATTGAAGGAAACCCATTAGGTGTAGACCAGTTGGTTTGTGTGGGATTTAGTTCCCATCAAGTCACTGGTTTGTGTGATAGCTCAGTATACAGATCCATTTATATCACCTTATAAGAAATCTCTGTTTCCACACACTGTACTCGTCCACTTCATTTTTGCTCAGAATAAATACCAGTATTCCCAGGTTGAGGTTAAAAAAAACCTGACTAAAAAGAAAAATGAAAACATGAAGCTACAACCCACTGTGTGATAGTGAAGGCTAAAGTTACAAACATGTTCAGATACCTGGCTCTGTTCCAACAGACATATAAGCACTAAGAGACTACCAGTCAGTTAGTCTTTATTTTTAATTCACAGAATATTCACCTCCATGATGAAAAACATGCAAAATGACATACCTGAGTGATATGCTTCCTTAAAACAGGATTTATGTGAACGTCACCTTCATCAACTTCACCATCAACAACCTCCTCATCCTCTTCCTCATCAACTACATCAAGAATCGTATCGTCCGGCTTCATGCTAGTATCATCTTTCAGATATCCATCTTCAGCAAGAGCAGACAGAAGCTCATCTTCCAATGAAGAAATGGCCTTCATTCGAGGTATTTTACTTTTGATTTTTAAAGCCTCAATGAGCCCTCTCCCGGCAAGTTCCTGTCAGTCAATCACATGACCAGGATTAGTAGCATGATTAAAATAAGTATATGAGAATAACAGCTAGATTTTAACCACTGATAGCATAAAATTAAATTCAACCACAGGACTAATCTAGGATGGCTGACCAATACTAAAATTGTATTACTTATATACATATGAAAATACAACGCAATAAGGCACCAACACCCACCCATACATGGCATATGCGCTCCCAAAAGGTACTAACAAATAAACAAAACTGAAACCAATAACTCTATATTATAAATATTTGTATCATTAAATATGAATAAGATATATATTTGTAATATTCCTAATTAGCCACGGCTAGTTGGAATATTCGATTTTTGCTCAATTTTGCCTTCTATAGTCATTTATAAATAAAAAAAGTGAGGAAATGGGGGCATAACTCACTTTTAGAATAAAGTCACTTCCTAGTAGCACAAAGTTGTAACTTAAAGGGGGAGCCAAGGGGGCCAAAAGACCACGTAGAGGAGGGGCCCATGTAGACACTTGGAGGGACTGCGCAGATGGAGAGGAGCACGTGGCAAGAGAGGGGTTACGTTGGAGGAGGTGGGCCTTGGGATTGAGAGAGGCCAACGCTGTAAAGGAGAGAGGAGCCTCCTCATTTTGGCATTCGATTATGTGCATTTGAGCTAGTCACTTCGACTAAGAGCACGCTGGCTGTTCAGCCTGTCTGCAACACTGCTTAGTGCATTGAGTGTCTCCGTTCGGAGATCTCACCCTTAGCCCCGGGGGACTTCGAGTGCCTACTTGGGCAAGGTAGCTTTCAGCAGTCTTTTGCAGGAGGATTGGTTTTTGGGATTGAGGAGGAGCTGAGCATTTTATGACTGTGCAGTCTTTAGAGAGGATGACGCAGTTTTTTTGGGTAGCAGTTCTGGATTGGGGTTTTGTGGAGGATTTGAGCTAGGAGATTGAGCAAGGGATCAACTCTTGCATACTGGAGGATTTTGGCAGAGTTTCAGGCAGAATTTTGGACGGTTCCATCTAGTGGCAGCGCAGAGCCTTGAGGGATTGCGTGGATCCTCAAAGGGGTGATTTTCCGGGGTCAACCATTTTGGAAAAGCTTTCTGGGCTTTTTGGGTTTATTGAGTAGAGGTGGATTCCAGAGTTTCAGCATTTTCTGAGGAGGGGAACAGCCCCAAATCCTCATTTGGTTCTAGCAGTAGCAACAGCACAGTAGTTCTCCAACAGCTTGGACGCAATTCAAAGAGAAGCCATTTCCTTGCTATTCTGAGTGTATTTCTTCACTTGCCTTGAGCAAGTCGATGTGCCATCTTTCTTATCACCTCCTATACTCATTCCATTACTCAGTATAATAAAATGGCTTAGCATTTCTCTCTGCATTTCTTGAGTACCTGCTTGTATTCCATGTTTATATTATTATATGTTGCCTTACTATTATTTACATCACTTTGAGCTTCCCGGCTACTGCATCACTTGTGTGTTATTTGGTTGGAGTTTACGAGGGTTTGGGGAATATCTCTAAAACGGGATATTACAGTGGTATCAAAGCATGGATCTGGCTCAGCCTGTGGAGCTAGTAGTCTATGACACCGAGGGAGAAACCCTACATTTGTTACAGAGGTAGGAAATATGGGGACATTGAGCGTAGGTTGGAGAACACCTACGGAGAGGGAGACTGTCTTCGGGTAGTGGACGCAGAATAGGAGGAGCCTGTGGTGGACGCAGAACAGGAGCCTGTGGTGGATGCAGAGCAGGAGGATCCGATGGCAGATCAGGATGGGAAGAGATTTGCGGACATGCTCCTCAAATCAGTGCAGGATCTGTCGAGGCAGATCGAGGTGATGGGACAGAGATTCACGGCAGTGGAGGCTAGACAACATGAGAACCCACGGGTTTTCTAGGTTGGTGAGGGATAAGGTACATCCCACCATTTTCCAAAGCAGGGTGCCACTCAGCGTGATATTACTCGCAGATGGCCTCACATGCCCCTACACACTCTACCATGCCCACTTTCCTAGGAGTAGACACGGGGGCCAGAGCCCAACAGGAGGCGGAGCCCAGTCATATGGGCGATTATTTTGCAGAGTACCAGGCTTATGGGCAAGAGTTCAGGGATGCTCTCCCATTCAGAGACTTTGTTCAGCTCCAGCGGGATAGTAGACCCCGCGACCATCACA
>APFE031489498.1:0-10003 GCA_000404065.3 Pinus taeda
CCTTCCCATTTACAGATCGAACTCTTTCTTTTGATAGATCAAACTTGTGTGTGTGTCTCCAAATGAAGTTGAATTGCTCTCTATATAGCCTTCTCAAGGGGTCGAATTCCCTCCTTTGGGCCGACTTGTACTCTTGGAGACTTCATGACTTTATAGATTCAAAAATAATTCTTTTTACAATTAAAAATTGCCCTAAAGGGCCTTATAAACATGATTTTGACTACTTTGACTCATGACAATAAATCTTAAGACCTATCAAACCCTAGAAGCACGAAAAACATGCTTTTACCTAAAGGACCATAAATAATGAGCATGAAATCCATGCTTTAGCAATAATATTTTGTTTTGTTTTGTTTTTGTTTTTGTTGTTTTCTTGTTTGTTGCATAGGATACATATTGAAATGAGTACAACAATTATGAAGATTGAAACTAGTTACTTTCTCAACACTCCCTCTTAACTAGGGAGGTATTCATAATTGTACAACCAATACAACATCATATCTCAAACTGAAGAGTTCTCAAGAAGGGTTGGATTGATAAGTCATATTGTAAGCACTGTCCTTGAGGCCTAATTGGACAAGCTCTTATTTAATCAAGAGCATTATGCTGGGAGGCTTTATGTGTGATATCACACTACCTCTCTAAGGTACATACCCCATCCGGATGTCTACAAGGTATGTCTTTTTAGGGCTATTCTTGTCTTGGATCTCCATACCTGAGTCCTCAAAGAATATAAGTCCTCTTTAATCACTCTTCTCTTGGATTCTTGTACCATCCTCAAAGAGTGTTGGTCCCTTTCCTTTCTTGGATGTTATATCCTCAAGGAAACCACAATTTTGCTTAATCCTTCGTCATTCTTTCTTCATTATCTCAAGAGGAGAATGCACATGTGATGTTCATCATCACTCCCTCTCCACCAGAGATTACATCCCTATTCTCCCTTAATTTTGAGAATAGAACCTTGCTCCTTATTCATGGAGACTCCTTTTTGGTCCCTCTCAAACTAGAGAAGATTCCTTTCTTCCAATAATGGAAGCCGACATTACAAGCCTTCTAGCTTGTCTTTATTAGAGTATCAACTACTAGTTCTCCATAGCTACATGGTTCCCTCTTTTCTTCGCATCTCTTGCATCGAGCTTGCTTCTTTTCAAGGTATCATGGAACCATCTCCACTCTTTGTTTATGTGACAGGATCTAGGTTATCTCACTTGCTCATCACTTCCTTCTTCAATTATGAAGGCTTTGTACTGGGCCTTCCTAATCTTCAATGTGATCATGAAAAGTGATCTTCCGTGATCTTCAGGTTATCATCTCGTACAACTACACTTCCAATCCCAAGATGGACTCATCTTGACTTCATAGATGCTAGGTACCAGATATTGAGTTTCGCTCAATACTCTTCATTCATATAGTGGACCTTACCCCAACTGTCATTGTATATTCCTACAACATCCTTTTCTCGGTAGCCAAAAATAATATGTTAGCGAAATAACCAAACCATAAATGAAATAGACTTAACATCCTTAACATCCTTATTGCCCATCTCCACTTGATACTTCATGCATCAGAGTGCCCAACGATCGAACTTGTTTACCAAGTTACAACTGTTCTTCGGGGGATTATATTAGATGTTAATCAATATCAAATAAATATTCTAGAGAAAGTCCCAATCTTCTATTCATTCTTAAGTAAGTCATATTTTATTATATTCCAACATCAATAATACTTAAGCTTATCTTTATAACCAACTTTCTTTCCCCAGATTCTTACACACATGAATTTGTATCCAAAGTTCAAAGTTCCTATGCTTTCATCCATCATCTAAATATTCATTAATTTCACAAAAGTTTTCATCGTGACCCATTGCAACCGTTCATCCCCTTTTTACTAGCATGTTTCCACATTACATATAACACATACTATTCCTATCATAATGCTTTTCACAAGGACTCTTTAATATAATGGTCCTTCCCAGATCATAGTGATCCAGTGAGCAAAATGACGACCTCTAACATAATGTTGGACAATATTTGGATGAATAATATCCAAAATGGTGCAACATTCTATCCTAGATGATCTCTACTAAGCAACATAATCATACAAGTTTCAAACATGCTATCATAATATGCTTCTATCCTACGATGCTTGTACAAATCATGTCAATCAAAAGAAACATTAACATTCATATAGAACCTAGAAGTTAGAGGACCTCCTTTATGTTGAAATGTAACTAGTGTCGGTCTTCATCAAAGCACCCATTGAGTGCTCCAGGGGTCTTGTTGACAAGTCAAAGGGTCAAAATCGTGATGTACTAGCCACTAGAGGGCTCATTTAACAAAGAAGGAATAATATTATTTTAAAATGTGATGACTAGAAGCCTCTAAGAGATGAGTCGGCCAACTCTTTTCATGTCGACCCAAGAAGGCCTAATTCACTCTTTTGAAAGCCAATATAAAGAGGAACCTCACCTCATTTGTGATATGCATCAATCAAGCAATATATCTTTGTTTCTAGCAAAGTTTGGGCAAGGAAGAAAGGAGAGCAAAATTCTTGAAAGCCAACAAAGTTCTTTGAAGATCAACGAATTGGTTAAGGAAGAAAATCTCTGTCCTTTTTGCCCAGACATGCGAGTTTTGGAGGAGAACCTAACGTTTCCCCAATCTTGTTTTGTAGAGATTTTGTTTAAGAGTTTGGCTGGCTCATCTCTTGGAAGGTTGGGTCTTGGGTCAAGGTCAAGGTCTTGGAAGTCTTCATTGAAATTCTATAAGAATAAATTTTTGTGGGTTTTCCTCTCTAGGAGACGTTTTGGCCTTGGCTAGCAACTTACATCTGGTGTTCTTGTGTTTGCATTGTGATCTTCTTATTGGCATTTGTCTTGATGATGAACATAACTAAATAATGATGATAATGTCCTAATATATATATCACAAGAAAATGCCAAGGATTAAAGAGATCAAATTAAAGAAACTCTATTTACTTTTCCCTGGATTTCTCAACATGGTATCAGAGGTAAGGATTTGGGTAGAGGGCAGAAAGAAGATCAGTTTGGCGTCATATCATCTCAAGGAAATCATCTACCATAGACCGAATTTGTGGAGGCTAAAGGATAGGGAACATAATATTACTGATGGACGCATCGTGTACTACTGTACACCCTATGCTAGGATGTATGATATTGATCTGGGATCAATGGGAACTGACTTCGGGTCAGTAAGAGTGGTATCAGACACTCTCTTTTGATTGGAACTGACTTAGGGTCAGTGAGAGTGGTATGAAATACTCTCTTTTGGTTGGGATTGACTTCGGGTTAGTAGAGAATGGTATGATACATTCTCGATCACTTCTTCTTCATAGTTCCGGAGAGCAGAGCAGTGCCTTGATGGCAGAGATAGTATAGATTGGCAGATGGATTAGCAGGTGGAGTTCTCCCTAGTTGAGAGGGAGGCTAAATTTCAAGCCTTGACTGCAGAGATAAGAATATTAGTGTTAAAGAAAGTGTAACTACGTTCGGTCTTCATAACGACATGATCTTTGTATTTGATGTAATAAAAGGAAATAAATTATTTTTGTAACCTTGCTACATGGGTTTCATGAGCAAGAAGTGTCTCTAGGTAAAATACTTCTTCTTGATGTCTTTAGGATTTATTTCTATGTCAAAGAATCATGTCATGAGTCCCTACCAATCTTCAACAAGTGTAGCAGCCCTCCCAGACCAAGATCAATGCGTCAAGAACAAGCACAAGAAGTCTGCAAGCGAAAACATCAAAGGATGATCATGTCAATTCAAATAAATGATTTAAATATAAATGGATGTCAAGTCGGCTTGAAAAAGGACATGTCGGTTCATAAGTATACATCAGCTCAAATATATGGATGTGACCACCATGAAGGGTCAACGAAAATCACATGAAGAAAAATTCGGATGGTTATGAGATTTCGCATGGAGTAAGGGAGTTGCAGTAAGCTGCAGTGAGCCACAGTGAAGGAGCAACCACAGTCAAGAGGAAGAGAAGTCGTAGTCAAGTGAGGTAGCGCAGTAGGAGTTTGTTAAGTTTAGGTATGTTCTATGCTAGAGCAATTTATTTAAATTTTCACAGTTAGCAATCACATCAGCATTAAGATAAACTGCAGATAGAACATAAATATAAAACGCAGAAGACAAGCCAAGACAAGAGGACACAAGATATGGCGCGAGCCAGGGACAAACCCCACAATGTGTGGGGAAACCCTTTGATCAAATCTTCTTTTATCTTCAAAGTTCAGCAGAGAGAGAGAGAGAGTACATTTACAACAAAAGTCAACACTTTGACTTATCTAGATCTGGCATAGATCATTTCGTATAATGATGAGATCAGTTGAAGACATTCTGCTTCAACTGATTCTCAAGGTGACTCCACCTATCATCGTGCTGCATCTCGTCCATTTGCTGCACCTTACTGTGTAACACCATCATGCTGCCCATGATCATCATCATATGCTGCTCATACATCATGCTGTCCATGATCTGCATCATGCTGCCCATGATCTAAATCACACTGCCCATACATCATCCTGTCCATGATCTGCATCATGCTGCCCATGATCTACATCACACTGCCCATACATCATGCTGTTTATCATCTGCATTATGCTGCCCATACATCATGATCTCATTTATCATGATGCTGCCCGTTGCATCATTCATCACAGTTGTACCATTGCTGAGATCATGCTTGTTGTATCTTTTGAAGTTGTTACAGCAGCATCCTTCCAATGATGAGATCTATTGAGATCTTCACTGTGCTCTTTGTTAGATATTTAGGGCTACATTATTATAATGACAATTTCATTATGATTACACAAACATGATATAGAAACTGTAGTGATAACTGAGAGATCACTGTTGTTTGAGAAGCTCATCATTAAATTGATGCCAAGACATTACTGCTAAGCTAGCAGGAGCACAGATCAACACACATATATAAACTGATATCATATGTTAATACGTAGTCCTTTTTCATCCATCCGAGATTTGCTTATTCATGTGGCTATTGCTGTTTAGTGAGATAGTAAGTACCTTACTGCGGCTAAGTGTCTCCATTTACAGCGTGTGATTGTCTTCATTGCCAGTGTGATCTTGTTGCGTCTTGCTGTGTTGTTTATTCATTGCCTGCATAATTTCCAGCGTGTATGTTGCCTTCATTGTGTGCAGAATTTGCCAGCATGGTCTCTTTGCCCTGCGTAAATGATGAGGGTATTACGTTGACTATGTAGAGAGCATAATATATCATGAACCATCAACAGCGTAATATGTTATGCGTATATGTCATGAACCATGAACAGCATATATGTCATGCGTATGTGTCATGAACCATGAACAGCGTATATGTCATGAACCATGAACAGCGAGTGTATATATATATATATATGTCTCCATATATATCTTGAACAGCATGATATGTCCTGCGTATGAACCATGATCACTTCCATTATGAACTGCGTATTATTCCATATGCTTTGACTGCGGTTCCTTTTTATTGACAGCGCATAATTGTATCTAGGGCATCACTTAACTGTGAGTATAATCGCTGGATTAGGGCATCATACTTGTAGCTAGGGCATCATCAAAGAAGGACAATGTATTCCTTTTGTGACTCTTCTCCAAAAACCCAGGACGTGGAGAGGAGATCACATCAAGAATGTGTGTTGAAATGAATTCAAGTCCTCTATATTTATACTAAAACATATATGATGAATAGACACGTCGTTGGGCTTCTAGAGCCTACATAAGAGCTGGTCGGCTTGATAATAATTATATAATCAAATAAATTCATATCTCCATAAATACATATCGGAATCGGATGATCTTTGGATCAATCCTACACCTCTCGACGAGAGGGATCCAATAAAAATATCAGCTGCCATAAATAAGCCGACCCACATGGAGTTTGGCCCTAGTTGCCGATTTAACAGGGTTGCAGTCAAGGAGCAGATGGTTGGGTAAAGAAGCCGCAGACAAGGAGGGACAAAACTCGCATTTTGTCTCTGAATCTTCGGGTGACTAAGGAGAAGAGGATCCACATTTTTTTTTGGAATAGATCTAGGGTTCAGCTGCCTCCTCAGATGGGTATAAGGAGCAGCAGAACCTAGATCAGCCTCCTCTCGGCATACCTGTGATCTGAAGATGATGCCCTTTGATGGATAGAGCAGATAAGGCAACGTGTGATCTCGGCCTTCACACATACTACTATCTTCACTATGATATACCTATAGTAGCCTCAACATGATGTATTGGAATGGTTAGGGTTATATGAAGAGGATCTATATTATCTCGGCAGAACCATGGAAGGAGTTTCCATGATGACAAAGATCCTCGGCAAAGAGTATCATTAGTTGCTATAGCTCTCAGATTTATTATGATGCAGACTTGACGTGCTACAAGGAGTAATGACTAGGATCACAGTCTTGATCCTGACATAACCATAATCACATCAACTATAGGTCATGATGTTGTATATCTGTGTTCTCATTGTCTCAATGATCTCACTAGGATCATAGTCTTGATCTTGATATAACCATAATCACAGTAACTATAGATCATGATGTTGTATATCAGTGTTCTCATTGTCTCAATGATCTTAGTGCAGCAAGAGATGCATTAGCAAGTGATCTCAGTAATACTGTTGTGAAGGTCTCCATGTTGCAACAATGGTGATTTCAATGAGGACACAACAACTATGGTCTTGGTGAAGAAAGCAACAAGGATGATCTCAGTTAAAAGTGCAGCATTAGTGTGACTAGATGACATCAACGTAAGCAATGACAATGATGATAATCTCAGCAATGGCATGAAAGAGGATTGATGTCTTGGTCTTGGAGAGGCAGATTGTGTCAAGGGTCATGGTCTTGGTATTCGTCAATGGAATCTCTATAAGAAGAATTTATGCATGGGTTTACCTCTCTAAGAGGGAAAGGTTTTGGCCTTGGCAGAAAGCCAAACATTTGAGTTCTTGTCTCTTTTGTTTTGGTAGCAGTTTGATGAAGTAATCATATACACTAATAATGAAAGGAACATCAAACTAAGATAAATTGTTTAAATACTTCACAAATTGTTATCATGTAACAGAAAATCAACTTAATTATGCATGCCCTTGGGTTCTTCAACATGGTATCAGAGGGATTGGTTCAACAGTCAAGGAAAGGGGCAGAAAAGAGACATTTAGAGGTCAAGGCATCAATCTAGCTGAAGGATCTACAACCAAAGGACGAGACCGAGATTCAAGAAGCAGTTTGCATCATCAAATATACAGCAGTAAGGGTTGTTGAATAACAACAGTTTTTCAGATGTCACATCTACACCTTCAGCATCTCATTGACAGTTACTGTCCCTGACTAAATCAACGTATGGACAGTACTCAAATCAGATGCTGCAACAACCTCTAGTCGGTGTTGCAAGGATTAGATATTCAGGTCAATCATTTTGAAGGTCTGAAGATAAACTTCAGCAAGGATCCTATCCAAGCATCAATGCATCTACCTTAATCAAGGTGAAGATCTCATTTTCACATATCAACTAAGTATCTTTTATTTTATAATCAAGTTTAGTTTCATCATTGCAAGAAGATCGATGGGTTAGATAGGTCATCAAAAGGTCTTGCAGTAGGATTGACAAAAAGCCTTATGAAGAAGTGAAGTCAGTACATCAAGGTCTCCTTTGAAGGCATAAGACCTCTTAAGGTTCTATAAAGTAAGAAAGGAGAGATAAGAAGGTTACATGAAATGTTGGAGGATATACTCTCTGAAATGAAGTGCAGAAGGTGCCAAAGAATGAAGAGATGTCTTCATAAGATCTCAGTCACGAGTTCTGAGAAAAATGATAAGAAAATAAATCATCATTGACATTGATAGTGATAAGCAAGGTAATAAACAACCATGAATAAGAAGGTTACCTCGATCAACAAACTGTGGTCTCTATGTTAAATAGAGAAAGTCAAAAGGCTCAGATAAGCAAAGGAAAGGTTGACAAAATGGAAAGATTACTTGACAGATGGAGGAAGCTGAGGAAAGGATCAAGGGAAGGAGGGAGTAATAGACTATGAATGAGATAGTATCCCTCTCACAAGGATCCTATTAGAAATCCCTGCAGATATGAACATAGTAAGAAGATGCATCATGGCATCATGGAAGCAAGAGCTCGTATGGAATCATGAAGAACATAGCTATTGGGAATCTTGTTGTACATTGAAAGAAGGTAAGAAGTCATCCAGGTCAAAGGAAGCATTTACTAAATAGAGACATACTAGATCCTGAAGGATCTCTGATAGAAACTTTAGCGAAGGATCTTCTAGTCCAAGAAGGCAACAAATGTTTCATCAGGATCTCCAACTTATGGAAATCATGCATTGATGACATGATGAAGCAGATCCAAGGATTGAAGATTCGTTCAATCAAGGAAGCTGCAGGAAAATACCATAAGAAAAATAAGGTATGTATGATTATATATGTATTTGCATCTGATATTTTAATGTCATTATATATTGTTGCAGATAAAATGGAACAAGCATGAAAGGATCCTCTCCTCTGAAAGGATGCAGTGTTGATTTGGGGTAGCATCGAATGTGCTCTAGCCACGAAAATTGGTGGAGAAGCTAAGGCAGATGAGATCTCCAATACCCAGAAAGGGTTTGGGCAGATTCTAAACAGTTTGGGAGATATTAAAATAATTAATATTTTTAATGGGGTCCCTAAGTCTAAAACTAGGGAAAATAAAATATTAATATGAATTAATATAAAACTGTGTTAGAATGGTCCAAAAGTCATGGATCAAGCCAGATCTAATCTTAACCATTGATTAGGTACTTAATCTTGACCGTTGATTTGTCAACGAGAAAAGTATAAGAGGAGGCTTGAGGGTCACTTGGAGAGCACACCAAGAGATCAAGGTTTCGACTTTCTGGGGCTGGGTTTGCTGAGAAAGTTGAGAGAGTGATCTGAGTTGCAGCTGAGGGGCAGTGAATATAGAAGAAGAGGCAAAGATAGCACCGGGAGGATCAACGATGTAGCCAGAGAGAGGGACGCAGAAGCAACGAAGGGTTTACGCAGAGCCAGCCAGGAGCTGCGCAGTGCCTCAGAGGGCCAGAGGACTAACGCAGGCCAAGCCAGAGTGACGCTGGGCTAACGTTGGGCTAGAGAGAGGTGACACAGTCCCTAGAGGTTGACGCTAGTTGCATTGGTTTTCCCGCATTGGGTTTTTCCTAGGACATTAGTCCAAACACAACGATGTCACTTGTGTGCTTGTTTTTGTTTCCTTCAGTTGATGATCTGTAATGTGTTGAGCATGTACTTGTATTTATTTCCATTATTTGCATGGTAAATAACTTGTTAATTAACAAAACAAGTAGGTAGGAATAAATTAGTAAAGTACATGAAGCGTTTCTAACAGGTTTGACTTAGAAATTCCAACATGCAGAAAGACATAAGTCAGACTAAATGAAATCAACATAATATGTCCTCACAATATAGTATGAGGTAGTTGATGACCATTGAAGAACTATGAGAGTTCCTGGGAATGGAAGACATGAGGGTGGAAGAGATCATAAAACATGCAACCATGACGAAGGCAGTGAACATCTAGAGGATCGGGAAGACTTGACTAGGAAACCTCACAAAATGATGTGAAGACTTTGTGGAAGTCTGAACAGACGAGGACCCTTGACAACAGATATGATTGGGATATGTGTCAACATGAATGCAGAATGATTGGTACCTACAAGAAGGTGTCACTGGAAGAAGGCCATCCCCAAAAGGTAATATGTGATTTGTTTTTGGTGTTTGACTTCTTGGAGAAATCTGGGTATGTGTGCAGGATCAAGGAAAGAAGAGTTGTGAAGGATGTCACAACTATGTACCTTGTGATCCAAAGCAATGTTGTGAAAATCGAGATTGGGATTAAATCGGCGCGGGGAAGAAATCGGAAAAAATCGGAAAAAATCAGGAAAAAATCGTTTGGTACAAAAATATATAT
>APFE031489498.1:11770-24306 GCA_000404065.3 Pinus taeda
TTTTTTTTTTTTTTATTTTTTTTTCAGTAAAAATCGGCAAAAAAAATTTAGGCGATTTTTTCATTTATTTATCATGATTTAATCGGCAAGGTGAAAAAATTGCGATTTTCACAACACTGATCCAAAGCAATCACTGTTGAAGAAGAGTGAAGGCACATGAGCTTATGAAGGGAGCCCTAGATATGAAGCCAAGGAGGATACTTTCCGGAAAAGAAGGAAAGACATGATAGAGGAAAGTAATAGATGGTTGACCCTACATGTGAAGAAATTGATGACATCGAAGTCTTGAATCATCAGTGAACAAGAAGACCCTATAAAGCACTGATGATAGAGTCCCTAGGTAAGAGGGAGATCTGGGAAGTTCCTATGAGTAAAGGAACTCGAGCAAGTTTCTAAGTAGAGAGAAACTTGGAACTCGTCTTTGGTTAAGAGGGAGAGTTAGACACAACATTCTTGTCTTCAGTTTGGAAGAAAGAATAGAGGATTGTGTAATCATCTAGCATCCGACACTCTTTGAGGATGTGGTAGGGCATCCAAGACAAGAGTGGGCAAGAGGACCAATATTCTTGAGGGCTGGGAACCCAAGATGAGAATAGTCCTAGTAGGGCATACTCGAAGAACACCTGGGTGGGTATGACCCTAAGAGAGACAATGATGATGCATGTCTATCAGTCATTGGTCTCGCCAACATTGTGTGCTCTGATCTAAGTGTGAGATACAACTGTTAGTCAAGGCCTTGCTAAATGGAAACAATGTTGGTTGAAATAATGTTATAACAGATGGATTGCAAATCCGATTCTTCTTATGAGAAATTCTTCAGATTGAGAATGACCAAGTACCATTATGAATACCTCCCTAGTTAAGAGGGAGTGTTGGAAGAAAGTGTAACTAGGTTCGGTCTTCACAATGACATGATCTTTGTATTC
The DNA here is from genome assembly GCA_000404065.3 of Pinus taeda. NCBI lineage: Eukaryota > Viridiplantae > Streptophyta > Pinopsida > Pinales > Pinaceae > Pinus > Pinus taeda. The sequence continues at coordinate 12,697 of APFE031489498.1, forward strand.
GATGTAATAAAAGGAAATAAATTATTTTTGTAATCTTGCTACATGGGTTTCATGAGCAAGAAGTGTCTCTAGGTAAAATACTTCTTGTTGATGTCTTTAGGATTTATTTCTATGTCAAAGAATCATGTCATGAGTCCATACAAGTCTTCAATAATTGTAGAAACCCTCCATGACCAAGATCAATGCCTCAAGAACAAGCACAAGAAGTCTGCAAGCGAAAACATCAAAGGATGATCATGTCGACTCAAATAAATGATATAAATATAAATGGATGTCAAGTCGGCTTGAAAAAGGACATGTTGGTTCATAAGTATACGTTGGTTCAAATATATGGACGTGACCACCATGAAGGGTCAATGAAAATCACATGAAGAAAAAATCGGATGGTTCTGAGATTTCGCGTGGAGTAAGGGAGTCGCAGTAAGCTGTAGTGCCACAGTGAAGGAGTAGCCGCAGTGAAGAGGAAGAGGAGCCGCAATAGGAGCCACAGTCAAGGAGGAGATGGTGACTAAGGAGCAGAGGATCCACATTTTTCTGTGGGATAGATCTAGGGTTTAGTTGCATCCTCGGATGGGTATAAGGAGCAGTAGAACCTAGATCAACCTCCTCTTGACATACCTGTGATCTAAAGATGATGCCCTTGGATGGATAGAGCAGATAAGGCAGTGTGTGATCTGGGCCTTCACACATACTACTGTCTTCACTATGATATACCTGTAGCAGCTTCAACATGATGTATTGCAATGGTTAGGGTTATATGAAGAGGATCTATGTTATCTTGGTAGAACCATGGAAGGACTTTCCATGATGACAGAGATCCTCGACATACAATATCATTAGTTACTAAAGCTCTCAGATTTATTATGATGCAAACTTGACATGCTACAAGGAGCAGTGACTAGGATCACAGTCTTGATCCTGACATAACCATAATCACAGTAACTATAGATCATGATGTTGTATATCAGTGTTCTCATTGTCTCAATGATCTCAGTGCAGCAAGAGATGCATTAGCAACTGATCTCAGTAATACTGTTGTGAAGGCCTCCATGTTGCAACAATAGTGATTTCAATGAAGACACAACAACTATGGTCTTGGTGAAGAAAGCAGCAAGGATGATCTCAGTTAAAAGTGCAAAAATAGTGCAACTATGATGACATCAGTGTAAGCAACGACGATGATGATAATCTCAACAATGGTATGAAAGAGGATTGATGTCTTGGTCTTGGAGAGGCAGATTGTGTCAAGGGTCATGTTCTTGGTATTCGTCAATGGAATCTCTATAAGAAGAATTTATGCATGGGTTTACCTCTCTAAGAGGGAGAGGTTTTGGCCCTGGCAGAAAGCCAAACATTTGAGTTCTTGTCTCTTTTGTTTTGGTAGCAGTTTGATGAAGTAATCATATGCACTAATAATGAATGGAACATCAAACTAAGATAAATTGTTTAAATACTTCACAAATTGTTATCATGTAACGAAGAATCAACTTAATTATGCATGCCCTTAGGTTCTTCAACAACTAGCATACACAAAAAAAGCAAGGAATTTGGAGGACAATCAAGCCCTGTTCTAGAAGACTGAGAGGCATTTCAAATAGCCCTGTCTAGGTCGAGCACATTGACAATCAAATCGAAGTTCTGGGCACCTCTTATCAACCCTCTTCTCTATAACAAAATTGCATACCTACTCTAAAAGAATGAAGACGTGAATGTTCTTTTTTTGAAGGACCGAAAAGACAAATCTAAGCAGCTCAAGGAAGGCTGAGTGTCCTGACAAGGAAAGCGAGGGTCTAGGTGGACCTTACAAGGTCTGAAATATGCATCAAAAGTCCCAAATTTTTGTGCAATATCTTAGGTATGTAAGATCATCAAAATATCTTTAAGGGTGTTCTAGACCTTGTTGAAGGATTGTTCCGAGCATAAGTTTTATTAAAAGAATACAGAGATCCATATTCTATGCATGTTCGTAAAAAGAATCTTTGTCAGGTTACAATTATCTTAGACTCAATCTGAAGGTGAAAAAGTGACTACAGTCATCATAGAAAGAGGGAGCTGAGACCTCCACTACAAGTGCGCCTTGAGACCAAAAGACTTGTGCAAAGTTGAATTGCTTCACTCATCTATATTCATAAGTTCGCAGGCTTATGCAATGTCATTGAAACCATCAAAGTAGTAATAGTTTTGTGCACATCTATAGTGGCATAAAAGACAAGTTTGACAACTAAGCCTATATATATAGTAAGAAGACTATCATGATTTGAAGAGGCAACCAAACATCTCATCTCAAGACTTGGGCATAAATTCAAGGCCACTGTCACCATAAATAAAAGGAATCGAGAATCCTATTTCTGGGCATAAGTACAGTATGAGAGGCTTAAGGTATAGCCTCAGTCAGCTTGTGAGAAGGTCGAAACATTTTTCTAAGCTTGTCCACCATAAATCGAATTGTTTAATAGGTTTGCCATCCATCCTCTAGCTTTCTGTAGTCACCCTAGAGGAGAAAGAAAAAGGTTTGAAGTATAACCTCAAGTCTAGGGCCAATAATTATTTTGCAGACTTGTGCGCATAGGAAGAAAGCTTCAGTCATCCTCTGTTGAAGAGAATCATAGTAAGACAAGGAGTTGAGGCCAACATATAGTGATCTACATATTTTTTCAAGTTAGTCTTATCACTTATAAGACCCGACATTGTGACGTTCATTGACTGGAGAGAGAATATTAGAACAACTTCTGAATGGTTGTCAAAAGGTATACTTGAATATGCCTTAGTTTGATGAACCGAATGTAACGACCAAAAGTCATATACGCAACGGAAATCTTTAAAATACTTCAAAGACGTAAATGTCCATTGCAAGACATGTACTCTATATTGAATATTGTATATTCAATTGATGTAAGATGATTACAAATGAGAATGAGGGTCTACTTATATACCTTAGGCAAGTGCCCTGTCATGAATGGTCATGTCCCTAAGACATGCCTCTTCATTACTAACTAACTAACCATTAGTTAATTAATTATTAATTATTATTATTATTATATTTATATTATATTTATTATTTTTACATGAATTATATTCATAACATTGCCCCTCTCTTCAAAAAGCGTTGTCCTCAAAGCTTACTGATGAAAGGTTGGATCTCTTTTTTTCTGCTCGTCGCGGAACTGTTATCTTTGTTGTTACATGATGATACGATCCTTGGAGCGATAAATAAAATTGTCAAATCGAAAATGGATCTGACCATCCTAGATTAATCCTCTGTGAAATCTTTAAGTCGCTGGAAATTTGCAATGAAGTATTATCATCAAATTGGATTCTGCTAACTTCAGTATTCTTTGGAACATAAATCTGTTGTTTTCATTCTGAGTGATATTGTTATGTAGATTGATTGGAAAGTCTGCTCTTGTGATTAGAATGTCGATAAGGAGTTCTTCTGGTTGGAATTTCCCTTATCATGTTAGTGGCAATTCCCTAATTTCCTTCAGGTGTTGTTGTTGTTGAGTTGGCATCATCATTTGGAATGTTCGTTGTTGAATTGCAATTTCTAAATATGTTTTAAATTGTTTTGGTTTCTCATATTGTGATATTAACTGGATCAATATTTATTCCTTTATATTCAACTTGGATTGACGACTTCGACACTTCTTTCATGATAATTAAATCTAACTTGTTTTCCAATGATTCCCTATCATCCTTAAGTTTCTTAATTTGAGTGAGTAGACATCGATTATGGTTTCTGAGGTGTAAAAGTTCCTCATTTTCTGAGTCAACTTCATTTTGGTATTCAAGCTTCTCATCTTTTGAACACTTGATTTGTTCCAATAACCTTTGGTTAAGGTTTTTTAAGCATAAACTTTCCTCTTCTATAGACTTTCGTTGAGCTTCTTTTCAGACATTTCATCTTCTTGTTCTAACTGGTGTTTCTTAGGTTTACATTTTCTTACTTGTGTAAGTAGCTTTTGATTATGCTCCTTTAAACATGAGTTTTCCTTATTTTTGTTGGATATGACTTCTTCTAGCTCTTTTTGCTTCTTTGATACTGCTTTTGGATTCTCTTGAAACATCAGTTTCAAAATATCCTTAGGATCTTTTGCTGAAGGCATTATTAGTTTGGATTTCGTTGTCATATCTTGGAACATGGCCATCTTCTTCTTGTAAGGGAACATCAAGAATTTGTTTTCTATGTTTAGGATGAGCGTACCTAATTCCTTGAACCAAGATCGACTGAGAATTATGTCAACCTCTTTGTCAAGTATATTTACGACACAAAATTGAGATATGTACTTATAATGATCAATTGTCACTTGTAAATCATTAATTTCATATTATTTTCTGCCAAAAAGACCACCTCATTCACCTATATTTGGCTATAGAATTAATAATTGATTTGCCAAATTAATATTAATATAATTATCTTTGATATTTGTATCAATAGTGATACTAATCTCTTTTCTTTGGATACACCCTTTTAATGTAATTAATCTTAAAATCTATAATTGGAATACCTTTATAGGAGAATCTTCCTTCTTTTATTTTCGAATTAGGCTCCATTTTGCCTTTGTTGATAATTTCGTCGAATGATTTATGAAACTTGTATATTCTTCGTGTGAGTAACGGCGTCTTAAAAATATAATACATCTGTTTCTTTCTTTTTAATTTTATTTTTAAATTGACTCCCGTATAATTTTTATAAAAATTATTCTTTCTTTCAATAACAATACCCCTTTTTTTTCAAGTTATAAAAACCTTGAAACCCTTTGATACCTTTTTAACTTTATAATTTCGCTTAATAGCTCTCTCTTTTTTTCAACTTTCTTTTCTTCTTATTTTTTAACTTTATTTGTTATTTTTTTATAATTTTTTTTTTTTAATATGTATTTATAATTTTTTTCCTTTTTTTCTTTTTCTTTTTGAAAAGTTACAACCTTAGTGAAACATGGCTATTCAACTCTTTGGGGTATAATATAAAATATATGTCCACTTATGTGCCTTTGACTCGATGAATTTTTTCCACGTTAAAAGTAAAACTTACCATTCACATAAAGAGATTTTGTATTCCTTTTGTTCTTCTTTTACCTTGAAAATACCACGGGCAATTACCATGGGTTGATAAAACCACAAGCTTGTGGTTTGAAACATGGCTATTCACCTCTTTGGGGTATAATATAAAATATATGTCCACTTATGTGCCTTTGACTTGATGAATTTTCTCCACGTTAAAAGTAAAACTTACCATTCACATAAAGAGATTTTGTATTCCTTTTGTTCTTCTTTTACCTTGAAAATACCATGGGCAATTACCATGGGTTGATAAAACCACAAGCTTGTAAACCACTTAATGAAGAATGAAGGTAATCTTATATACTCTTCCTTTTCTTACATATAGTTTTAAATATATTCGGAAAGATTCCCTTTTGACTTTATCATGCATTTTTTTAATCAATAATGTAGAACTTTTTTATATATATGAATGTTCTCCTTCAAATTCACATCTATTTTTTTTTTTACTAGAATCATAGAAATGTCAATGGCCAAAAGCCTTTTTTTTGAAAGTGGCCAAGGGCTTGACCGAAAATGGAGAAACTCCAACTCGTGTAGCGAAACACTTAGTTGCGACTACAAGTTGATGGCCAAAGGCCAAGCTTTGCCAACGTGGCTTTGATACCATTGTAACGACCAAAAGTCGTATACGCAGCGGAAATGTTCAAAATACTTCAAAGACGTAAATGTACATTGTAAGACATGTAACTGTATATTGAATATTGTATATTGAATTGATGTAAGATGATTACAAATGAGAATGAGGGCCTGCTTATATACTCTAGGAAGGTGCCCTTTCATGAATGGTCATGTCTCTAAGACATGCCATTTCATTACTAACTAACTAACCATTAGTTAACCAATTATTATTATATTTATATTTATATTTATTAATTTTATATGAATAATATTCATAACACCGAACCATTGAAAGAATGTCATCTAGCTACAGCCTTATACATGGTCCAAATTTTGAACAAAAGTCAAGATTTCTTGTGTTAAGAAGGATACTATTCTGGGTGTATACATATTAGTGGGCCGAACTCTACAGTGACCATTGAAGTCGACTTTAAAAGGGACCTTTTGAAGCCAACCTGATTCAAGAGTCTTTGGCATCATCTCTCAGAAATAATAGTATTAGTATTGCATATTAGATTGAAGAAGAAAACCTATAGCTGCTCTATTGTTTTGGGTAACATCCAGTCTCTTGGACTAGATATGACATTGAAAAGAAGAGTCCTTCGAATGACTTGTAGCAGCTATCATTATTCTTGAAATTCGAGGTAATTTCTTTGCCTTGACAGTATAAAAATTCTTCACTTTTAAGAACAAGCAAAAAAGCAATGACATACTGATCATGAAGCAAAAAGAGGCAAGTTGATGCACACCTTGAGGAAAAACGATGAAGAAAGCATGGCATCCTGCAACAGGTATTGTGGCAGATTCTATAAACATGAGATACAAAGGTATGCAATCATAAGGTACATATAGCATATTGATTTTGTAGAAATTTAATGATCTGCACCCCAACCTCAGTTTACAATTTTGGAAGTGTTTATTTGACCCAACGCACATGTTTTGTCATGCTGATATAATTTTCAGTATGCATTCATTGTAAACATTTAATGAGTGCTTCTACTATTTTTCACATTTCCTAACAACTGTAATTAAAATAAAATTTATGCAAGCATTCAAGCATGAGAGACTTATTTTTGGTCAAGATGACTCCAGAAAAACCCCACAACCTTTCGAGGAAAACCAGTTTTCAGGGGAGGATTTTATTGCTTGAGAAATTAGTTTAAGTACATAAAAATAACCACAATACTTATCTCCCTTTAGTTGAAGCTTTACATGCAATTTTTGGAAATTTGTGCTCATTGAAATAATTTCCAGATTTACAAAATTTCATGCCCAGAAATTTTTGCACTTATCCACAACTCAACTCCTTGATCTCTGTTCTCAGAAAACAACCTCGAAATCTGTGTTGCAACAACCTCGATTTCTGTGCCCACAACAACCTTGAAATTTGTGCATAAACAACCTCAATTTTTGTGTTGTTTATCTCAATTTCTGTGCCACACCTACCTTGAAATTCGTGCTATAAATAGCGCCAAAATCTGTGCTAACTGTGCCTTGATTTATTTGTTATTTGTTCTCAGAATTTCGTGCCTAGAATTCTCGGAATGCGTGCAACTAACTCCTCAGAAATTGTGCAGCCGATAGCCTCAAAATTCGTGCATCTGCCTCGATTTTCATGCTTCTCTATGGCTACCTTGCTCCTCGATTTCTGTGCTGGTGTAGCTGCCTCCTTTTCCTAAGAATTCAAGCTCTTCTCAAGCTGCAAACCCTCCTTCAAATTCTCCTCTCCTCTCCTCTTCTCTTCTCCTTCTCTCAAGTGTGAAGTGAGGAATGTGCCTCCTTTTTCTCCTTTTGTTTTTTGGAAAAGATTGAATCCCTAACCTTAGGATTCAATGGTTGAGATTTAATCTCTAAATCTCAAGATGTGTGTTTGAGATCACTTTTCCCAAGTGACGCCCCTCATACATTGGCCCCTTTACCTAAAAGCCTTCTAGTACCTATTTCAAGTTGTAAACCTTTTTCTAATTTTCTCATAAAGTGAATTTCTCAACTCACTTTAATATTAGAAAAGTGAATTTAGTACTTTACACATAAAGTCACTTTATAAAGTGCAAGTGACTTTAATATTAGAAAAGTCATGGTACACCGCTTTTAAGTATATCTTCCATCCATGACGTTAATATAACTCATAAATGTCATCAAATCAAAAGTCATTAATGTGTCTGCTAGGCTTAAAAGGATAAATGCCTAGTGACACCTCTCATTGGTATTATTTTCAACATATTTGAGGTCTATCAAAAGATGGTCTAGGGTTAATTGCTTATGTGGTTCTAGGGTATACTATTGTTTTTATTGAAAATTGATGTGTAGGTTTGAAACCTTAGATAATTCATATAAAACCCTAGCTATATGAAAACCCTAACACTGTTTCACTTGTTCCCTCATAAAAACCCTAACCCTTGATTTCTAGGGTTTGTGAACTATCTAGAACATGTGTCAAAGTAGTGATTGATAAGGATGAATAATATGACATCTCGTCCAGGATCTATTCCATGGAAACCCTAGAATGAGTAATGGACATCATACTTTCATATATTTTCTTGGTTGTGTTTGTCAATAAGTCATGCAAGTACATCATAAGAAGAAAGAAGGATAAGTAAAGAAGATCCTTTGTTTTGGAAGCATAATGGAAGGAGGGAACTATAAGGACATTGATAATGGTTGGATCCTTGGGCACTTTGATATATAAATATAGATTCATGGTATAATTGTGTGACTGTGGATGCCTAGATGTGTTAATAACAACATACGAAAGAATTCATGAACCTGATATAACAGTCAGCGAGCCGATATAAAGATTTTGCTGCAAGCCGATAATAAGGATCATTTATGGATCCTCCTTTGTGATGTCATGGAATGAGTTCTTCATCTTAAGAAGAATGACCATGACGATATCACTATTATAGTTTACTCTCTCATTTGGAGCAGGCTTCTTAAGAAGCTTTGTTGGTTCAGTTGCAACAGGATGGACCTCTTCCTGAAAATGATGAACAAGGCTAAATGACTGGTTGAGATATGTTGATGTTCCACTAAAAGGCTCTCATGAAGATTGAAAGAGGACCATGATGTTGATGATGACATGATATACTGTTAGGTTCTGCACAATCCTGCTATATGAAGAAGAATCGTTTTTAAGTAAGATGTGATGACTCCATTAGGTTGTTGCGTTGGTACTTGGTCTGAGGAGCTAATGAAAAATCACGATGACAGATGTAAGAACAGGCTGTAGATGGATCAATGATCATGTCCTGGTAAATCACTTTCTTGTTCTTCAGAGGGAGCCATGTCCGAGCTCTACGATTATTGATTCATGAAGATGCACCAAATGCAGACTGATGATGTGGAAAGTGATGGTGGACCCTGTCTTGATGATGTTGTTGTATATATAGGGCTCAGTGGTTTTCAAAGAGAGCTCGCATGTGTGATGATGACGATAAAGCCCTGAGATCTACTGTCATAGTAACTGATGGTGGACATTTTCTCTAGTTGCGAGGGAGTGATGGATTTAGTTCTTTGCTTCATGTGTCATGCTGCATGCACTAAAACCAGGACTAACATTCATAAGTCTTAGTCAAGGCAATGAGGAGAGAATGGCGTTCGTAGGATTGGGTAATCATTTGGGACAGATACTCCTTGAGGATTTGGAATCCAAGATAGGAAGTAGGTTGGTGACCGACACTCTTTGTGTATTTGACAGGGTATCCAAGATAAGAGTGGTCAAAGAGGATCGATGTTCTTTGAGGATTGAGAATCCAAGATAAGAATAGTCCTAAAGGGACATACCTGTTGAACATCCGGGTGAGGTATGTGCCCTAAGAGGTAGTGTGGTGTCCCACATAAAGCCGCCCATCATTGTGCTTTGATCTATTGAGTGATAGAGCTTGTCAATCAAGGCCTTGCTACGTTGTATATTGATCGTAATGTTGATGCTTAAGATGGCTTACCAGTCCGACTCTTCTTATGAGAATGTTTCAATGAAAGTATTGTCCTTGTACTTATAGTCATTTATGAATACCTCCCTAGTTAAGAGGGAGTGTTGAAATGTAACTAGTGTCGGTCTTCATTATACTTGAGTCATGACTTGATGTAATTATTGATGTACTTGTCAAAAGAAAAAGAAAAGAAAAATTATTATTATGGAAATGGGTTTCTTGCCTATCATGTTATGGTCCTTGTTACCCACCATTTTGTGGGTAATACTCCTAGGAGAAAATTTTCTCCAAGATGGTCCTCAACCGACAACCAGCAACCCCATGTAGCCACCAACTAGCTCGTTGTGCCATTTCTCCCACCACCTGAGCCAACCATGTGGTCCCTCACCCATCTTTTATGATCGTATGTTTGAAGGTGGGCCTCTTGAACCTAAAGGTATGCCTTGTCATTTGGTAATTGTAGTTTGCTTATCATGGACATTTTTGGGCATGGATTAATGGGGGGATTTGGCAGAAAGAGTGGGCTAGGTTTGTGCTTCTGTCCCCTAGACCTCTTTTGGATGTTACCCTTGGATCATAGTCCTGTGGGATCTTTTTTACCGACCTTTCCTCATTTCCCCCACTGGATCCACATAGGGTTGGCCTCCCCTTTCCCCTTGCCCACACCTTAGATCATGCTTGAAACAATGCCCCAAAGGTTGGTGCAACTAAAAACAAAAGTAAAAGCATAATTGGCTACATTCAATAGGAAAATGCACCACACCATGCAAAAGATGGTCAGGACAAACACATTTAGCACGTGGGCAAAAGCCAAATGCATGAGCCCTACCCCATACTCATAGCCATCACCTTGGTTCTTATAGGCCCTAGATGAGCCTCCTTTATCATTCTGGAACCCATGATTGTCACAACCCTTGGTGGGCAATGAACCACCCTAGCTTAAAAGCGATATCCACTGTTATACCTTACAAATCATGCTCTTATCGTTTGAGCCTCGAACAACTAATCAAAGAAAAATCATAAAAGGCAAAAGGCATCTAAAGAAGGGTGGAAAAATCAAGGCCTAGGTAACTCATGTACCACGATTTATCCCTCCTATACATTATATACCCAAGTGTGGGCTTTCCATTTATTAGCTACCCTTGTACCTTGGCATGTGGCCTAGGATTGCTCCTCTCATTCCCTCTTCCATTTATCTCTTTATCACATGCCACCACCATTTGAAGGATGTACCTTGGACATACTATCCCCTCTAAAGGTAGAAGCCACCTAATAGGATACTTGGTTAACGCCAGTTGGAGCTTGGAGACACTAGCACATGCTAAAGCCCACTATTGAAAGACATGCTATTAGTAAGTGTCCACCTATTGTCCATGGTTTGTAAGCTCTTTAACTCGGTTTCCTTTGATGACTTGTTGTACTGGAAGGCCGGGAGACGCATTGGATCTTATATGGGATTGCAGATGGTCTCCATTTTGGGTTTGGTCTCCATATATGGGGTCCTAACTCTCTAGAGGCCTACATTGGCACATGTAGGGTGTGTGTAGATAGCCATGGGCATCCACAGCAGTAGAAAACACTCCATGGATTCCCAGAGGTGTTCTGAAATTGCTCGAGATTCACCTATTGGACGAGGAAGATTCACTTGGTTCACCATGCCCAACTGGCCCCACAGTTGTACCATGCACTTGGAAGATGACCCAAGACTTGCATGCTAATGTGGTATCACTTACACCATCATATGAGCCCTTACAAATGGTCTACAAGCATCTTCGACCTACTTGGAGACCCATGAGGTTACTTGTCTGCCCTCACACCCATTGGGAGCACCACAAGTTTATTATTTGGAGAACAAGGGGCCAACCCCTTGTCCATTACTTTTGGCAATCCTATTCATCATTGTGGCACTTACGGACCAAGGTTACTTGGGAGCGGGAGTGACATTTTCAAAAGCTCCCGGTTTGGGAATGATTTTCAGAGCAATTTTTTATATAATATA
>APFE031489498.1:25129-75691 GCA_000404065.3 Pinus taeda
AAAAAAAAAAAAAAAAAAAAAAAAAAAAACACAAGTAAAACGCTGAAACGTGAGTCATATGGCCCTGAAACGCGTTTCAAGCCGTATTGGCCACATTTCAGTTTCGTGAAACGTGGTAGTACGGCCTGAAACGCGTTTTAGGGCCGTACCAAACGCGTTTCAGCGTTTCGTACCCGTTTCCGTACGGAAACGCCCCCTTGCCCTACGTTTCCTACAACATAGATTGAACCATATAACAACAATAATCTAGAAATTATAATCTTCATCAACCACTTCCACAAGTTAGTAACATAGTAACATACAACATATTGAGTCTCATGATTCATCAATCTTAAAGTTTCAAGCTTTCAAAATTCAATTAATAACATTTATTAGCGTTGGTCACCAAATTTATACTTGTAAGTTAAGTGTAACCATTACAACAAATAATATCTAACATGAAATGAAATGTTATAAAATGAAATGAAATGAAACAACTTTCAACTTTCACAAAGCGTCATATTCATAATGCATTACTAATGAGTTATAATTGCCTTCAAACTTCAAACTTAAATTGTCATATATTGTTTACAAAAATATCATAATAAATATGAAAGAGTCAATAGTTATAAAAACTACTAGAAACTAGAAAAGACAAGTAAATCTATTATCTATTGCTAATGCTTGGGCCTCTTGCCGCACGAGAGATGTCTACTTTTTTAGTCTTGTTGGAAAGTTAATCTTTGTCATTAAGATCACCCTCTAAGCATTAATATCCAGAGGTATCTTTGTCATTACCTCTGGATTTGTATAGGAATCTTTGTCATTAATTTCACCCTCTAAGCATTGACATAAGATAGAAAAAGTATAGCATGTGAAGTCAAGATTTTGTTTGAGTGATGCGTACATTTATAGGAGGTTCGTGATAGAGGAGTTTGACAGCCAATGTCACTAACATCAAGGTACATAAAGGGATTGGTGCTCTTGATTAAATACGAGTTCCATACCTTAATACATGACAAAATCCAATGGAAACATTGCAATCACCCCAATTCTGAAATCCTAAAACACTGATAAGTTTGTTGGATTTTGAATGAGATCTAAAATTCTACTTTCTCCATATGAAATCCAATGAGGTTGGAACCACTCTCAAACATCCCGAGTCATTTCATGGTAATGTTAAAAATTTAAGTAAAATGATGAAAATGAAGATTAAGGAGAATGTCACTTTTAATTTAAGAATTTAACATTACCATGAATCACATATCAATACTAGGGCCATAGGATTGATCATTGGGCTGCCCCATTCAAAAATTATCTGTTTCTTTGAAAAAAAATTGCATTTGGAATGTTACTGCAATTTTTTTTGTTGTAAAAAAGACTAAACGCTCCTGAAAAGACAGGGAGCATTTTTTTTGCAGGGAGCGCGATCCCGACTAGCTCTTGAAGTGCTCTTGACCGGAGTGCAAATTCGGAGCGGGGACATGGAGAGGGGGGGGGGGGGGCTCCCGGGGGGTGGGGGGGAGGAGGCTCCCCTGCAACCTTGCTATGGACTTCATCAAGCTTCTTAGAAGGCCCAATGACATGTATTATTGATCATTTGACCTCTTGAAAGGCTTATTCTTTTGTTTATGAGTTAGTTTGGTGGGCTTGTCACCAAAAGTTAGTTGTTTTACACATTATTTTATTTTAGGAGCTATTGTAGGCCCAAGTAGCTAAATCGAACTCATTAGAAGTGTATAAATAGAAGTGATGAGGATTCATTTTAGCATCATCACTTGGATTTGGAACTTCTATCTCTTTAGAGATTTTCATTATCCTTCTTGGAGGACGAATTTTTTGAGCATGCAATGAATTTTGATGTTTGGATTATTTTCTCATGTCTTGGAGCTTCTTGAATGGCATACTTTGGATGGTTGGACATATTCTTATACATGTAAGTACAATTTAATGTTATTCTTTCTTTTTATTTTTGTCACATACATTGTTGTTGGGATTTCGCTATACTAGGGCTTATTTGCTGCATCTCTTTATGCGAAGTTGTGTAAATTTTGTTTCTCAATATTGAATGCTTCATGTATGGGCCATGTATAATGAATGAATGTTCCTAGGGATGTTTCATTACTGAAATTCATCTTGATAAGACATCAATCTTGCAAAACGAAGTATAAAGTCTTTGAAGATGCTTTTGTTGCTGCCCTAGTGCTATGTGAAGTTGTCTTTGATGCCTTCTTGACCTTAAACCTTATTCATCTTACTTCCTCTCCTTTTCTAGGCCTAGCTCATTAGGTCCCCTAGGTCATCATTTATCTTGCAAACCACCCATAAAAAAAAGTCGATCTCTTGGCCCCTACTGCGTTGGTGTGTCTCTTAGGTGCCCTCCAAATTTGAAGAAATTTCGATGGTGGGATATTGAGATATCTCAAGTCCTAGCCTCGAGATTGAATCTTGCCCTTGGTTATTTAGGCTAGAAGCCTCATTGGGACCCTTACATTGTCTTTCTTTAAAAATTCTTTCCTTGGTCCCTTTCTCCCTTCAAAATAGGTCAAGCATATCATTGGTTTCTAAATCCTCCACCCTTGAGCTACCCCCTGAGTCCACTTGGTTCCATGTGGTCCCATACATTATTAAGGGTAATTCTTCTAGGATCACTTGGAATCCAAGCTTTTCACAAGAATTTCAAGGCCCAGGAATCTTCATTATAAGATATATGCCCCAAACCTAAACCTTGAAGTTCCCCTCAAGCACTTCCTTGAGAGCTTTAAACCTTGTGTCCGAAGCAAACAAGCCACATATTTGAGCCTCTCTTGTGAATAGGCTTTTAGGATCACATCTCATCTTATCATTGATCCATTCAATTTTGTGATCCTTATTATAGCGAGTCTCCTCCCATCGATGAAAGGCCACAAAGAGTAGGGAGCCTTAGCCGAGGTGACAGTGGGCTATTGCTCCATTGTTGCCCTTGACCTAGTGGTAGCCCTTCAAGAATCCCGTTTTAGGACCCCTGCTAGTTTGAGCGATAAAAATCCTAGGTCAAAGCACCTATTGAGTGCTCTAGGGGTCTTGTTGACAAGTCAAAGGGTCAAAGTCACGATGTACTAGCCCCTAGAAGTTTCATGTAACAAAGAAGGAAAATTATTATTTTAAAATGTGATGTCTAGAAGCCTCTAAGAGATGAGTCTGCCAACTCTCTTCATGTCAGTCCAATGTGGCCTAATTCTCTCTTTTATAAGCCTACATAAAGAGGAGCCTCACCTCTTTTATGATATGCATCAATCATATCTCCGTTTCTAGCAAAGTCTGGGCAAGGAAGAAATAAGGAGAGCAAAATTCTTTAAAGCTAGTGAAGTTATTTGAAGATCAATGAATTGTTTAAGGAAGGAAATCCTTGTCCGTATTGCCCACACGTGCGAGTTTTGGAGGAGAACCTAGGGTTTCCTCAATGTTTTTATGCAAAGTTTTTTTTAAGGGTTTGGTTGGCTCATCTCTTGGAAGGTTTGGTCTTGGGTCAAGGTGAAGGTCTTGGAAGTCTTCATTGAAACTCTATAAGAATATTTTTTTTAGGTTTTCCTCTTTAGGAGAGGTTTTGGCCCTGGCTAGTAGCCTATATCTTGTGTTCTTGTGTTTGCCTTGAGATCTTCTTATTGGCATTTGTCTTGATGATGAACAAAACTAAATATTGATGATAATGTCCACACACACACACACACACACATATATATCACAAGAAAATGTCAAGGATTAAGGAGAAATCAAATTAAAATAACTCTATTTACTTTGTCTTAGATTTCTCAACACTTTAGAAGTAAAGATCCTTCAATTCTTCCTTCTTTGCCTTCTTTTCAGGTTCTCTCACTGCTTTGGCCACATGAGCTTCACTTCGGTCCATTCTCTTATTGTTCTGTTTGTTTGGACAATTCCTCTTAAAGTGTCCAAATTCGTTGCATCCAAAACATTGCACCTTGGACATATCTTTCTTCTTGCACTTGCCAAACTTTCCTTTCTTCATCTTCTTGACTCGGGCTAGAAATGCTTGAGATTGCTCATCAAATCCAATGTCATCCTTGACCTTGATTCTTTCAGAATGCATTGTACGCACAACTCATCAGAGGGAGTTGAATCCTTCTTGGAGTAGACACTTGTTGCAAAGTTGCTCCATTCTGGTGGCAATGCATTTAGAACAATACGGTCACCTCAAAATCAATGATTGGTTCCCCGAGTCCTTGCAAATTGTCTCTCAACCGAGAGACTCTCATGAAGAAGGATGTCATATCCCCATCCTTCGATTTCTTCATTCCTTATAACTTGTTCCATAAAGACATCTTTGTCTTGTTGTGCTTACAGATTACAAGTTCACTAGCTTGTCATACATTGCCTTTGAAGTCTTCAAGCTTGCCACAAAAGGAACAAGAGAATCCTTGATTGATTTCGCTATGATCCTTTGAGCTCTTACTTCCCCTTTATTTTACCTTGCTAGTTCTTGTATTTTGTCTTTCTCAGGTTCAGTGATTTCTCTGGTAACATATCCCATTACATCTTGCTTTGTCAGTATCAATTCAATCATTTTCTCCCATGCTAGATAGTTTATTGCCCCAATGAGCT
This sequence comes from Pinus taeda, assembly GCA_000404065.3. Classification (NCBI taxonomy): domain Eukaryota; kingdom Viridiplantae; phylum Streptophyta; class Pinopsida; order Pinales; family Pinaceae; genus Pinus; species Pinus taeda. Next base: position 29,711 of record APFE031489498.1, read on the forward strand.
TGTTCCTCTCCTTGCAGAAAGAACTTACATGACTTGAAGACTCAACGATTATGAGATAGTACAGTGCTTACTTGAATAGTATCTCCAACCTTCTTGATGTATTCAAGACCTTCAGAGAGTTCTTGATGAATGCCCTTGAAAGATGTTCCCTAGTATTCTTCCACGAACAACTTCCAGGATTGATGCCTTCCAAGTAGACTTCCTTTTGTGAGATTAACACCCTTGTGAAATTGATGCAGTCCTTGATCTTCTTCAATGTAGAAACCCTAGATCAATAGGGTCTTCTACCAACGAGCCTTTAACCAGATCCCTGCAAAAAACAATCTTCTTCTTTTAGACTTTGAGAGCCTCCTATCCCATGATCAACAATTCTTTCTTATGTCGTTACCACTGCCTTCCTTGCTCACCTTAGCTTTGATACCATGTTAGAAAATGTAAAGTGGCATCATTTTAAATTTATTTTCTTTGACCTTGATACTTGCTTGTGAATCTTAGTTATCTTCTTTATGTTCTTTTAGTTAGATATGTTCATCAAACAGTGTTAAGAAGCAATAACAACAAAAGAGGGCACAAATGCAAGCTCTCAGCTAGGGGAAAACTCAGAAACTCTTCTCTTCTTAGAATCTGCATCAAATGAGATACAAAGACCCAATCCCTAGACCATGTCCTTCTCCCGGTACCAAGTCAACCCTTTGCTGAAGTCCTTGAATCTGCACCAAACTGCTATTTCCTACAACTTTGACCTGCCTACTCTACCCAGAACATCTACCCAACTACTTCGTCCTAGCAGCTTCTTGGAAACCCTAATACAATATCTCTTGTGACCTACTTAGTGCAAGACAACTCTCCCAAGGTCAATGAGGTCTAGACAAGGGTTTTCCCTCTTCCAGCGATAGATCCTGCACTTCGTCCTCTAGCAACTCGATGTTGCAATTTTGGCCTCTTACTACAACCCATCAACTCTAGAATTTCGCATGTGTGAGAGAGATAGAGCCCAAAGACAAGATATTTCTGCCTCCCAGCTTCTCTAGATCTTTGCTCTCCTTTTCTGCTCCTTCCCTGCTACAGATTGAACTCTTTCTTTGATAGATCGAACTTGTGTGTGTGTCTCCAAATGAAGTCGAACTACTCTTTATATAGCCTTCTCAAGGGGTCGAATTCCCTCCTTTAGGATGACTTGTCCTTTTGGAGATTCTAGGACTTTATGGACTCAAATAATTCTTTTTACAATTACAAATTGCCTAGAAGGGTCTTATAAACATTATGTTGACTCCTTAAACGTGCTACTATCCTGCGGCCCACTAAATAGAGATAATGATCCATAAAACAAGCCCAGAAATAGACTTAACTCACCTCTACTCCCGCGTCCTGATCTCGCCAGAAGTCCGCTGCCTTAAACCATCTTGAATCAGCCCTATGACACCTCCTTGCTGATTGTTCCAAGCCCAGACATCTGCGACCTCTCTCTGCAAGGCATCCGCACCTAAGAGCAGATCACCTTTACCACAAACTCATGCTCGCTGCCTCCTTTCCCTAGCCTCATATTTGCTACCCTATTTGAGATATTCGATGCCCATAGGATGTGTCTCCAAATGAGGTTAGAGGACACAAATATATACAAATAGACATGACGATTTGTCCTTATGGAGGTGAAGTTGACCTTGACACTTGTGGAGGCAAATTTAAATTTCAAATTTTCAATTTTCCCACCTTGATAAGGTCATGCCTTATAAAATTTCTTTTGAATAAATAAATATTTTTCCTTATCCGAATTTAGTGATTTTTAAGTCAATTTTGGTGCTCTCGAAAAAAGGAATTCAATGCCATAAATATCTTCTTCAAAAGACCTGCTCAAAGTGGAATTTGGCCCTAGTTGCCAATTTTAACACTCCCTCTTAACTAGAGAGAATTCCACTTGTCAATCCATTTGTTACCATGCCATCTTGTTGTCATGAACCATCTATCTTGTCTCATCTCTGCTGAACATTGATATAGATAATGAAGAAGAATTGATCGAGAGTGAGCCACAAGACCTTGCCACTCTCCTTTGACAAAAGTCAGTTCACATAACCAAGGGTCAAATCCCAATCGGACTTGATCCCAGGTGATCAAGTTTTTGAACATCATGCATCCGACACAAAGGGAGTACAATAGTACATGATGCGTCCATCAGTAGTGCTATGGTCCCTATCTACTTTTCCCAACTCATTGGCCAGATGAGAGGTGCTTCCCATGTGTCCCGGACTACATGGTAGGATGATACTGGAGCAATAGCTGGGAAAGAATAAATCACATCCTGCTCAAAACCATATGTAGGGAAAGGATGAACCACATCATACAGTCATATATCACAACCATCGTAGGGAAAGGATAAGCCACATCCTACGCAAATTCATTGAGAGTAGGGAAAGGATGAACCACATCCTACATGCATGACAACCAACAATCGTAGGAAGGAACATACACGTGGGGAAAGGATGAACCACATCCCCCGACATGTCAACCATTGATCGTAGGGAATAAGCATCCTACATGTGGGGAAAGGATGAACCACGTCACACTGACATGTCCACATGTGACAATTGACAGATGCCTATATGTATCTCACACTAGGTTGTTCACAGGAGAAGTTGAACCACTCATCTTGCTCACATGCCATAGGAGAAGGTGAACCACTCATCCTATGCATATATCATCAGCTATAAGGGAAGGTGAACCACTCACCCTATCCTCTCATATATCATCATGGAGTATCATAGGGGAAGGTGAACCACTCACTTTGTACACAGTGTACCTATAAGGAAAGGTGAACCACTCACCATATGGTCGCACATAGCATCAAGAAGTACCCTAGGTCCCCAGGGGCTCCAAGAGCTCAATGTTCAATCGGGACCCTCTTTGTAGGGTCTGTCCATGACTCCCTGCCTGTTATGCAAAATCTATGACTACGAACAGAAGTATCTTCCCTAGGCCCGGTGGACTGACTAGAACAACATAAAGACAAAGACACTAATGTTTTCCTTTAAGTAAATAGATAACGGGATGAAGCCTACCCGGACTTTGTCGTATGCTTCGCTCCTTCCTTGGCTTGAATGCTCCAATCCTAGCTTTGATCGCTATTATTAGGACCTGCACAATCAGATAACACAAGCCAACTGTCCATAGAATCTATGTAGCATCATCTTATCACTTTATTCAATAGACTCAACATGGTATTGAAATATATGAAATCATTACATCATATATAGGAAAATAAAGAACTCTTTGCATTAATAGTAATGGAGTGAGTTACAGCCAAAAATAGGTATTGATCTTGTAAAAGAGCTCCTCCAAGTTGACTTGTCCTTTCCTTGCCACAAAGTGCACCTCTAATCACCCTAATGCATGGGAAGATATCTCTCACATTAGCAGCATAAGGGCAGAATCACTCTCCAAAAGCCAACCCCTTGCCTATGGATGGCAGTAAATATATAGGTGAAGGAGTTGGTTCATGTATTCTTATCCTTTTACCAATTAGGGCTTGAGATGCACTCTTGATGGGAGGATAAGCTCAAGGGCTAAGGGATGAAAACTCCAAGGTAGGATAGGATAGGATTCAAGACTTTTATTTGAGGTAAATGGTTACAACAGATTCTGGAAGCTTCTTGAAGAAGAGGCTTCAGGATTCTCTCTCTTTTTCCCGAATTTCTAGAACCAATGCAAGTGCATAGTGGAGCAACGTGGGCCTTGTAGGTGATCAATGCAGGCCACAATGGAGCAACCTGGTAGTCAACCCTATCCAGTGGGAGACCAGAGAACGTTGGTCCTTAAAATGACTGAAACAAGGTGTTCTTAGGTAGAAACTTTGGGATTAGAATGAGTCATGCTTAGGGCTTTGTGGAAGGATGATGAAAAGGAGGTCAAAGGATGTTGATTGATCTAGTTGAAGGCATATTGACTAGATGTGACAAAATGGCCTATAACACTACCTTTCCTTGAAGGAAGATAAACTTGAACATATTAAGAGGCTTTGTGAGGGTGTCGGTAATCTGTACATCCATCCTACAATGTTGGTGCTTGATTGATTCTTGCTTTTCCATATCCCAAATAAAATGGTACCTAGTGCCAATATGATTAGAGCAATCGTGGAACACATGATTCTCTGAAAAGCAAATCCCACTCTGCAATATAGAACGGTGGTTTCTAGCACGTGCTCAAATAGCTCACTGAAGAGCTTTAGCAATCAAGTGGCTTCATAATAAGCCGTGCATTCAGCTTCAATAGTGCTCCCAGAGCATCAGAATCAAGAAATATAGCACTAGATGTACTCCTTTTACTCATCACACTGTTGACCGAGGCATTATCAGAATATCCATGGAATCTTATATTCCAACAATGAATTTTTGACCATAAATAGTAGCATCACAGTGATATCTCAACAAGCAACTATCCAATATATGAGGCACATCCATAGCTTGACTTAGAGGCATGTGATAGGTGTTTATCAAGAAAACCATGGATCAACAACTTCTCCATCTCATCAAACTTTTAAGTGCAGGAAATAGTGTATCAAGGATTTCGATCTTGGCTTTGAAAGTCTTATATTGATATCAACAAATATCATTAATAGCTGCATTTTCAATCATTGCTCCCTCTAAATATTGGGAAAGTGACCTTACCCAAATCATTAAGGAGTTAACTTCGTTCATATCATCATCAAGGAGTTTACATCAAGGAGTCCACAACATCAAAGAGTTCATCATCAATGAGTCCACAACATCATCATCATCATCATCATCATCCACGAGTCCACATCATCATCATTCAGGAGTCTACATCATCGTTATCCATGAGTTCACATCATCATGATTCACGAGTCCACACCATTATTATCCATGAGTTCATATCAACATTAAGAGATTATGTTAGCATCAGGAGATCCACATCATTTATATAATCAAGAAATCCAAGGAATAGAGTATATAGATCAACTATATCATCTAATTCATCATTATCCAGATTATCATCATCAAAGAGTAAGTATCAAGGAGTTTAAATCACCATTAAAGAGTCAAATCACATTATTCATGACATCAATCATAGTCGGCGAGTACTTATCAACAAGGAGTACATATCATTTATCATTTTATGGGTTCATATCATCACCATCATCATTAAGGACTTTACATCATCATCAAGAAACATTAGTGATGATCATTAAGGACTTTACATGAAGGAGTCCACAACATCAAAGAGTTCATCATCAATGAGTCCACAACATCATCATCATCATCATCATCATCCACGAGTCCACATCATCATCATTCAGGAGTCTACATCATCGTTATCCATGAGTTCACATCATCATCATTCATGAGTCCACACCATCATTATCCACGAGTTCATATCAACATTAAGAGATTATGTTAGCATCAGGAGATCCACATCATTTATATAATCAAGAAATCCAAGGAATAGAGTATATAGATCAACTATATTATCTAATTCATCATTATCCAGATTATCATCATCAAAGAGTAAGTATCAAGGAGTTTAGATCACCATTAAAGAGTCAAATCACATTATTCATGACATCAATCATAGTCAGCGAGTACTTATCAACAAGGAGTACATATCATTTATCATTTTATGGGTTCATATCATCACCATCATCATTAAGGACTTTACATCATCATGAAGAAACATTAGTGATGATCATTAAGGACTTTACATCATCATCAAGAAACATTAGTGATGATAAAAGACAATAAAAGAGATGTACAATACTTATCTTTTGAGATGTGGACAGCTTCGTCTTAGTCTTCGCATTCATGCATCCAACCTAAGGGATGATTGTAGAAGTACTCGGCCTTCTATGACTAGCCTATTCTTCCAACACAGGGGTATCATGTCTGCCATGCTAAGCGAATAGTAAGTTTTCCATTATGAAAGATGAGGTCTCTCATCATCTGAACATTCTGTCTGCCATACGATTAATATAATGTCATATCCATATGAGGATCCTGTCTGTCGTTAATATAATGTGCCATATCCATATGAGGATCCTGACTGCCATATAATATGTCATATCGATATGAGGATCCTGACTGCCATTAATATAATGTGCCATATCCATATGAGGATCCGGTCTGCCATGTAATATGTCATATCCATGAGGATTCTGTCTGGCATTAATATAATGTGCCATATCCATATGAGGATCTTGTCTGCCATGTCATAAAGATGACTTCCATATCATACATATTGTCTGCCATGACATACATATCTAGGTAGTAGGGTGTCTGTCATGTCATATATACTGTCAGCCATGTCTTTGTCACTGTTAATGGCATACATACTATAAGGGTGTACACAAAGTCTCATCATTACTTAGCGATAGTTATATAAATCAATTATACAATAGCAACTTTGGATGATGCTACAACATACTAACATACATACTCCAACATACTTCACATCATATACTGTCGTAGTACCTTAGGAGATGGTTTGGATTAAATGCATACCACTTGCATCAGATACATATTATGCTGTACATGTTGTATACTCTATGCAATTTGAGCACTTCATATAACAAAACTTTGACATTGAATCATATAAACTGTGTAACGATATTATGTTGTACATGTTGTATACTCTATGCAATTTGAGCACTTCATATAACAAAACTTTGACACTGAATCATATAAACTGTGTAACGTGTGGATCAAGCAATTGTAGCATTTGTCACCTTAGAACAACTTGGATCTCACAGCAACATACACACTGTAACATCTGGCAATATGAATTATACATTTTAATAGTATCTTAGAAGCTATGAACTTTGTTCTTCGGATAAAGATAGGAGACTTGAGTCATTACAGAGTTGCCCCCTCATATCATAGTTCTTTTGCCTTGGACACATCACTCATAAACTCGTATTACTATCACGTCAAGCCAAGGAAGAGGCTTGTATTATTGATAAGTCAGAAGATGATATCAGAAGTGTTGAGCATATTATGGATCTGAGATGACGATTCAATCAATATGGTCATTCGAGATATATTACAGTGCCAGGACTAACTAAGACCAATCATAATAATGTTTTGCTGCTGAAGTAATGTCCATACATAACATAGTGATGTAATTCTTATCAATATAAAAGAGTTGGATAATTCTTGCGAGTTAACAGACCTGTAGCTGTGCAAATGTGAGACAATCATAAGGGAGGGATTATCTCTGACACAGAGATGCAAAGTGATATTTGTAGAGTGAATTACAGTCCTGTAGAGTGTGTGGGGTCCCTTCTGAGGTATACGAGTCATAGACCTGAAACAGATGCGAGCTATAGTCCATTAGCAGGTAAGGATTGGTCACTTGAATGGATTTGGATCACTTCTCATATCAGAATGCTTTCCTTTGATAAGGTACTCAGTCTTAAATGGTAATTTGACTATCTTCTTCGAACACTAGCACAGGGATCATGGGTACTCGATCCTTACTCATTTGACTGTAATTTAGTCACTTACTAGGGTTTCCCAAAAGGTTTCTCCCTCTGCTTCTATTTGAAGATTTCGAGACCCTTTTCTTCTAGAAAGATAGACACAACACATGTGCACTCATAGTCCATTTCATGTTGTCTTATTTTGCAAAGGGAGGAGATTTGTCAATAAACTTCTCCTTGTGATTGCTTTTTCTTTTACTCTTGCTTGCGCATGTCCTCTCTTGAGCTCTGATACCATGTTAATTTTAAGTAAACATGTTCTTTGTTTAGGATGATTATTTCAATGATCCATATTAGCCCATTTATCAATCTATTTCACTTCCATTAGTAATCACATAAATCGTTGACAATAATTGAAGAGAGAACATCAATGATAAATGCAGAAGACAAGCCAAGACAAGAGGACACAAGAATATGGCTCAAGCCAGGGAAAAACCCCAAGATGGGAAAAGCCCTTGATCAATTCTTCTTATTATTCGAATCAAATGTTCAGCAGAGAGAGAGAAAATACATTAATTCAAAGTCAAAACTGACCTTGCCAATCTCTGTCCTTGGATAAATAGATGGCCTGGTCAGAGTTGCAATTCTGAAGTAGTCAAATGATGTCTTCTGAAGCTGGTGACATACACTGCTGCTTCTCAAGGGTTTTGAGGAAAGTACAGAGCTTCAGTTAGGGTATCACAATGACCCTAATCCTTCTTCAGACACAGTTATGCTTACTGCCCTTCAACACTGCCTTCCTGCACTATTGTAGGCCTTGAAACCTTCACAGGTCACCGAACAATAGACAGATCAAACACAACACTATATGCAGCCTTCCTAGGACGATTATGGCTAAGGAAAACACCCCTAGACTAGGTCTCTTTGCTCTCACGAGTCACAACAGTCCTTAAACGTGCTACTTGTTGAAGAATGTAACTAGGTTCGGTTTTCATATATGTATTTGAATCATTATGTAATGTACATGTCAAAAGAATGAAAAAGAATTATTATTATTATTACAATGATATTAAAGCATGGGTTTCATACTTGGGTCATCTTTTATTAGTCAAAATCCCCATTGTGGACTCCTAGGATTTATATTGAGACATTAGAGTCATTGTACATTTTATGAGACCCTTCTTGGGCTTTTGAATCATGTAAAAAGGTTTATTATTGAGTCAAATTAGGTATTTGACAACTTCACACAAAGTCGGCCTGAAGGAGATCAAGTCGGCCTCAAACAGGGCAATTCTACCTCACCTAAAGCCTATATATGCAAGCAGTCTGAATTTATTTGGAGGCATCTCTCTAACAAGTTTGATATCCAAGAGGAGGCAGAAAAGTGCGAAATTCCAAGAAGAGAAGAAGTGCTAGAAGGATCAAGGTCAAAGTTTTTGGCTATCTCTTTTTCTCTTTTATGCAACGTTACTGGGCAAATTGTTGGATTGAAGTTTCGCTGCTGAAAGGGTCGAAATTTTGGAAGTGCTGGGTCAAAGATTCTGCTGTTGGAAGTTCGAAATTCTGGTTTTGCTGGGTCGAAGTGTTGCTACTTCAAGTTCGAAGTTGCTGGAAGAAGAGGTTGACTTGGTGGTTGGAGGAGGTATGTGTCTAGGTTGAAGAGTCTCAAGAAAACTATTGAAGGAAGAGATTTTGAGTATGTTATTGGAACCGTTAGGTCTAATGGTTGGATCCCCGGATCAGAGACGGATTCGGATCGAAATCCGCAAAGATCCGTTCCATCCAACTTCTCTTGGGTAAAAAACCGTCAATGTCAATGCACAAATTTGCAGCAAATGTCAGAACAAAATTCCAAAACAGAAAATTTAATCATCCAGATGCAAGCAAATTAAGGAATTGTAAGAAATGGATTAATGAATCGGCGTCTATGAAAATAAACTTCCGTTCTGTCCAGCTTCTCTCGGGTAAAAAACCTTCAATGTCAACACACAAATCTGCAGCAAATGTCAGAACAAAATTCCAAAACAGAAAATTTAATCATCGAGACGCAAGCCAATTAAGGAATGGTAAGAAATGGATTAATGAATCGCCGTCCGCGAAAATACACTAGGGAGTCTGCCAACGCCAATTTATTCTTTTATGTTATTTGACCATATTATAAGGTTTAATACAAAACATTATAAAATTTAAAGTTTAATGCAGGTTACCTGAAGTTTATAATCCATTCATATTTATTCAGATATTTTAAAGTTTATTTTAAAGTTTAAAAAGTAAGTTTTCTAAAATAAGTTTAATAATTTGCTTGATATAAATATTACAACTAATAATTAATGTTTAAAAATTTAAAAATTATGTATAATTCATATGATTAAACTAATAATATATTTAAAAGTATATATTGAAGTTAATATATTAAAAATCACATAATGTTTTTTATTTTTATATAAAATTTAATTAATGTTAAATTAACTTTATAAATGGTACATTAAGTGTGGATATTTATATATATTATTTTTGTATTTAAAATATATATTAAAAATTAGCATATGTTTTATTTATAATTTAATATAAATTAAAATTTTAAAAATTTTAAAGTGTTTTATATTTTCTTGTACTTGCCGTTTCCAGATACTGGTTTTTCAAAAAACTGGCGGATCCGTATCCAAATCCAGATCCGAATCCTGGTGACTTAGATTTTGACTAGGTTTTCCCCTAGATAGGGGTTTTGCCCTGGCAGAGTGCCTACATCTTGTGTCTTGTGTTTTTGACATTTGTGATTTTCATACACACATAATTTGGTAATTGCTTGATGAAAGATAATATAACAAATAAGTAAAAGAAGGCAACATAATTCACAAGTAATTATCAAGAAAGAGAAATCTAACCGTAACTCTACTAGCTTTGATTTCTCAACATGGTATCAGAGCTAAGGTCAAAGAAGATTGAAGATCACTCTATTGGCTTGAAGGAGATAATCACTCCTTCTATGATAAGAATGGGATTCAATACTGCAAGTTGGATCAAGAAGATCTTCTACTACTTATTCAACAAGGTCAAAAATCAAGGGTTCTTAGCTGCACTTACAGGCTCACTTAATGATGATAATGCATGGATTATTGATAGTGGAGCATCAAGGCATATGACAGGGGAGAGTAAACAACATCACACTCTATCAAAAGAACCATCTTCTCATGCAGTGGAGACAACAAAAGCTATGTTGTTAGAGGCCTGGGATCAACATCTTTGAAGCTGGAGAATGGAGCTAAGCTACGTCTCAATAATGTACTATATGTTCCAGGTTTGAAAAAGAATGTGCTTTCAATTTCTTGCTTAGAAGATAAAGGGGATAGAGTTGCTTTTGTTGATGGAAAGGTTTTGGTTTGGGGAAAAGCCTCAAGTATTGATAAAGCTAGGGTTATTGGAGTTCATGAAGGAAGCTTATATAGAGTCATAACACCATCTCCTCAAGCTCTAGTTCATATGGAAATCAATCCCATTGAGCTATGGCATAGAAGATATGGGCATCTATACTACAAGGTCATTCCCACTCTAAATCAGCTAGTTCATGGCATCCCCAATGTCAAAGAAGATCGTGAAGGAGTTTGCAAGGGATGTTCTTTGGGTAAACATACAAGAAAACCATTTACAAATAGTGAAACAAGGTCTAAAGAAATATTAGACCTCATTCATTTTGATGTGTGTGGGCCTATGTTTGACAAATCACTTGGAGGTCATCTTTACTATGTAATATTCATTGATGATCACTCTAGAAAGACATGGCTCTACCTTCTCAAGAAAAAGGATGAAGTATTTGAGAAATTCAAGGAGTTTAGATCTGAAGTTGGAACCCTAACTGAAAGAAAAATAAAGACTTTGAGATTCAACAATGGTGGCGAATACACTTCTAAAGAATTGTTTGCATATTGTAAAGAAGCAAGAATTAAGAGGGAGCTCATTGTTCCCTACTATCTCGAACAAAATGGAGTGGCTGAAAGAAAGAATAGGACAATTGAAGAAGGTATATGAACAATCATCCTTGATCAAGGCTTACCAAAATTTCTACGGGGAGAAGCAACAATGACATTAGTATATATTCAAAATAGAAGTCCTCATAGAATTCTTTAGAATATGACACCTGAGGAAGCATTCACAGGGATGAAGCCAAGTGTGGACCATCTCCAAATCTTTGGGAGTCCTGTCTATATCCACGTTCCAAAGGACAAACGAAAGAAGTTAGCTTCTACAAGCATCAAAGGGATCTTTGTTGGCTATCATCTCTCCTCAAAAGCGTATAGAATCTACATCAAGGAAGGAAGACATATTGAAGTAAGCAGAGACGTTATATTTGGTGAAAATCATGCCTACAAAAGATCCAGAGATATCCCTATTGATTTTGATGACGAAGATACACCAATATTTGAAGAAGAAGAAGTACACCACGACAATTCCTCTACAATTCAAGAAGAAGAAGAAGGACCAAGTTAGCCTATTCAACATGTGATCATACCGAACACAAGGAAGAGGCTAAACTGGTTAAAAATTACTCAAGATGTGAGCTATGATAGGAACCTTTAAAGACCGAAAAGATATTCTGGATATGCTACATATATGACAAAACTGATTGAAGCTGAACCATCTACATTTTAAGAAGCTACTAATCAAGAAGTATGGAAGAAGGCAATGCAGGAAAAATATCAATCCATCATGAAGAATGGGGTTTGGGAAATCGTTCCTAGACTCAGTGACAAATCGGTTGTCACCTCCAAATGGATCTACAAGATCAAGCACACTGTTGATGGAAGTATAGACAAATACAAAGCTAGATTTGTTGCAAGGGGTTTCTCTAAAAAAGAAGGCATATATTATGAAGAAAGCTTTGCACCTACCACAAGGTATACTACCATTAGGTCTTTGGTTTCATTGGTTGCTACAATGGGATGGAATATCCATCAAATGAATGTAAAGAAACATTTCTGAATGGGACCATTGATGAGGAAGTATACATTGAACAACCCGAAGGCTTTGAAGTAAATAGCAAAGACACTCATGTTTGTAGACTCAAGAAGGACCTATATGTTTGAAACAAGCTCCTAGGGCATGGTATGCAAGAATGGATGCATACCTTCTAAGAATTGGGTTCGTGAAGAGTACTGTTGATCCAAATCTCTACATCAAGGTTGTGGATAATGAGCCAGTCATTATTCTACTATATGTGGATGATCTATTCATTACAAATGTGGAGCGAGGATACAAGAATGTAAGAAGATGCTGGCGGCCGAATTTGAGATGAACAATCTAGGATTGATGCACTATTAGCAATGTTTGAAAGTATGGCAGAGCTCTGGGGAGATATATCTGGGGCAAGAAAAGTATATCGTCAAGTTGTTGCAAAAATTTGGAATGATGGATTCCAAGCCCATGACTACTCCTATGATTACCAATCTGTCTTGTAGATCCTACCTCTTATCGCAAGTTGGTGGGTTCTCTGATGTATTTGGTAAATACTAGGCTAGATATATGTTTTGCTGTGAATATTCTTAGTCAGTTTCAGTTGGAGCCTCGTCATGATCACTGGATCGCTGCCAAGCATATATTGAGATATCTCCGTGGAACTATACATCACTGCCTAAAGTACAATAACAAGGAAGTCAAACTGATTAGCTTCACAGATTCTGATTGGGGTGGCAATGAGACCGATGGAAGAAGCACTACAGGTGGATGCTTTAGTTTGGGATCTGCCATGATCTCATGGATTAGTAGAAAGCAAGATCCCGTTGCTTTGAGTAGTGCTGAAGCAGATTATGTGGCTGCATGTGAAGTAGGAAAGGAGCTTGTATGGTTGAGGAAGATTTTGACATATTTGTTCGAGAAGTCTCTGGATCCTACTGTGATAATCAAAGTTGCATCAAGATGTTTGAAGATCCCGTGTTGCATGCTAGGACGAAGCATATCAACAATAAGTTCCACTACATGAGGAACTTCGTGCAGTACGGGATTGTGAAGCTACAGGATGTCCTGACAGATGATCAAGTAGTTGATATACTAACAAAGTGTCATCCTAATAAGAAGTGTGAATATCTTAGAAGTGTGCTTGGTTTAGTGGAGATTGTTGATCTTGTTGATGATGATAAAAGTTTCGAAGAGATTTGTTGAGGCTTTGTGTGTGAGAGACATTGCTTAAGAGGACATCTGGCCGACACTATGTGTTGATGTCTAGATCCTGAAGTAGGGAGGGCTGTGTTGGTCATGGAGCTCTGACCTCAAATACACACCTAGACCCCTGGGTTGATGGTTAGCAAGTAAGCCCGATTGTACCTAGACAGGTTGAAAGCTTTAGTCCATCTTAGTCCCACCCAGATAGATTGCCTTAGTCAGGAATTTAGTCCATGGCATTGCGGTGCCTAAACTTTTCATAGTTCATATGTTTTGAGATCTTCCTTGTACTTGTATATGTTGTTATGAATACCTCCCTAGTTAAGAGGGAGTGTTGAAGAATGTAACTAGGTTCGGTCTTCATAAATCCATTTGAGTCATTATGTAATGTACTTGTCAAAAAAATGAAAAACATTTATTATTATTATTATTACTATTACAATGACTTATTAAAGCATGGGTTTCATGTTTGGACCATATTTTATCAGTCAAAGTCCCCATTGTGGACTCGTAGGATTTATATTGAGTCATTAGATTCATTGTACTTTTATGAAACCCTTCTTGGGATTTTGAATCATGTAAAAAGGTTTATTATTGAGTCCAATTAGGTACTTGACACCTCCACACTAGGTCGGCATCAAGGAGATCAAGTCAGCCTCAAACAGGGAAATTCGACCTCACTTATAGTCTATGTATACAAGCAGTTCGAATTCATTCGAAGGCATCTCTCTCACAAGTTCGATATCCAAGAGGAGGCAGAAAAGTGTGAAATTCCAAGAAGAGAAGTGTTGGAAGGATCAATGTCGAAGTTTTTGGGTCTCTCTTTTTCTCTCTTATGCAAAGTTACTGGGAAAATTGCTGGATCGAAGTTTTACTCTTGGAAGTGTTGAAATTTTGAAAGTGTTGGGTCGAAGATTTTGCTGCTGGAAGGCCGAAATTTTGGATTTGCTCGGTCGAAGCATTGCTGCTTCAAGGTCGAAGTTGCTGGAAGAAGAGGCCAACTTGGTGGTTGGAGGAGGTATGTGTCTAGGTTGAAGTGTCTCAAGAAAACTATTGAAAGAAAAGATTTTGACTAGGTTTCCCCTAGATAGGGGGTTTGCCCTGGCAGAGTGCCTACATCTCATGTCTTGTGTTTTTGTGATCTTCATACACACATAATTTGGTAATTGCTTGATGAAAGATAGCATAACAAAGAAGTAAAAGAAGGAAACATAATTCGCAAGTAATTATCAAGAAAGAGAAATCTGGCCCTAACTCTACTAGCATTGATTTCTCAACACTACTATCCCGCAGCCCATTAAATAGAGATAATGATCCATAAATCAAGCCCACAAATACACTTAACTCACCTCTGCTCCTACGTCCTGATCTAGCCAGAAGTCCGCTGCCTTAAATCATCTTGAATCAGCCCTAAAACACCTAAGAGGGAGACCACCTTTACCACAAACTCGTGCTTGTTGCCTCCTTGCCCTAGCCTTGTATCCGCTGCCCTATTTCAGATATTCGATGCTCATAGGATGTGTTTCCAAATGAGGTTGAAGGACACATGCATATACAAATAGACATGACAGCTTGTCCTTATGGAGGTGAAGCCGACCTTGACACTTGTGGAGGCAAATTTATATTTCAAATTTTCAATTTTCCTACCTTGATAAGGTCCTGCCTTATAAAATTTCTTTGGAATAAATAAATATTTTTCCTTATCCAAATTTAGTGATATTTAAGTCAGTTTTGGTCCTCTCGAAAAGAGGAATTCAATGCCATAATATCTTCTTTAAAATACCTGCTCAAAGTGGATTTTGTCCCTAGTTGCCAATTTAACAAAAAATCATAATTTGAATCTCATAATTCAAATTATATATATATATATATATATATATATATACCCTTGATTAACCCATGCACCCTGTTTCAAAAAGTGATGTACCCATCCTCATACTTGTACCTGAAACCACGTTTTTTGGCAACTTTGCTATATACATGAGAAAACTTTTCTTATTATGTCTCAAATGGTTTGGAATTATTAAAATAATTTTTCATTAAAATCTAATTATTTGATGTATTTTTTAGTGACATGTTTTTCACTGCTTGATTCCAATGGGCTTCATTAAAAACGTATAAATTTATGTGCACCCATAAGATTCCAAACCATTATACAAATATGCTAAGTTTCTCATGTATACAATGGGGTGTATATAAGCAAAATAGCGCTGATTGCAATCCATCTCCGAGCCAAAATACATCAACAAAGAGGCTCTAAATGTCCTATAGAGTCCAAAAAAATTCATGCTATAACAAATAACTACATATCATCAAAATACTTGCCTATAATCAGATCCCCATCATCAATATCACCCTCTAGCATTAAAATAAGTTATAAAAAGCTTAACATATGCAATAATCAAAGATTTTGCTTAAGGGTACATTTTCACTAGGGTCGTGACAGTGCTTGGTGATCTTGATTAAATGCTAGCTCCTTACCCTCATACATGATAGAATCTTGTGGAAGGTTTGCAATCATACCAATCCCGAAATCCTGGTAACTGTTCTGTCCCTTAAAATTCTACTTTCTGCTTATGAAGTCCAATGAGGTTGGAACCACTTTCAAACATCCTGAAAGAGTTAAAGATAATGTTCAAAATTAAAGTAAAAGTTGACATTCTACTAGGGTTGGATTTTGTAGGGCCCTAGGGTTAGATAGTTTTTTTCCTTTTAAGTAATTTTCCTCGTTTTTATAAAAGAATTAAGATTTGGTGGTCTCTAGCCATGATGTACAACACCATACCAAATAGGTTGGTTCTGTATGGAACTAGATAGTTTGTTGGTTTAAGGCCGAAACATTGAGCTGGACCAGTATGGCGCCAATACCGTTTCTTTTGCCTTTTAAGTATTTTTTTATTTTATTTTATTTAAAAAAAAGATTTGATGGTCTCTAGCTGTGCCATAAAATCCTGTACCGAACCAGTCAGTTCTGTATGGAACTAGAGAGTTTGTTGCTTTAAGGCTGGTTCTGTATCAAACTGGCCTTAACGAGTCTGAAACATCAACCTGGACCAGCATGGCACCAAAGCCAATCGGACCGACCAGTTTCGCTGGTTTGGATAACACTGGTACGTCCTGTACGGATCTGCTCATGTATGGTTGCTTCTTTCCTGAATCATCTTTCTCTGCTCCTGGTTGCTCAACCTGCTCAACTGTTCAATTGTGTCCAACCCCTCTATCTTCACCGGTCTTTGTACTTATAGCTGAAACCAAAACCCTAATCAACCAAAGTTACCTGAAAATTTGATATGGTTCTAATTTCTGAAATGGATGTGTTCTGGAAAAGCCCTTCTAAAGTTTTAGTAAACAGGGAAATGACATTTAAAACCCATAGGAATAGAGCAGGCTCATCGCTCAATTATTCTATTTTGAGAGGAGGGTGCCTGTATTGAGCCAGCAGCTGTTACAATTATTGCAAGGAGGCAGATACAGCCATCCTGTGGCATTATCATGTCATGATGGCCAGTCTCAGAATGGCTGGGTGTGGAGCAAAGCCTGTCAAGGTTTGAACCTGGGCCATTGTGGTGACAACTGCTCCATGTTGCCCTTACAGTCTAGACCACAGCTCAATGGACTCTCTCTCTCTCTCTCTCTCTCTCTCTATATATATATATATATATATATATATATATATATATATATGCAAAAATAGAAAAGTGATGAGTGTATTTTAGAATGTGCTAAAAATTGCCTCTGTGCTGGAAACAGCCTCCTGGAGGACTTTTACGAAAGGTTGAAAAATGCAGATCAGCTTCTTACAGAAACTGCTGAGGCCATTTATGGGTGGTTTCAGGAAATTTTAGAAACTGCTGGCTGTTTCTAGTGTTTCTACAAAATTGTTTTTATCCTTTATTTAAAAACTTATGAAGAATGGAAAGAAAGCATTAAAAGATCTTACCCAATGGTGACCCTGCTAACCCTAGAGAACTTGAATAACAGACACTTAGAGACGAAACCATGAAGGACATTACAGGCTGTGTAGCAGTGAGGAATCTTTTCATCTAAGCATTGAGACCGAATTTATAAATTCATTTTTATTGCTCTATGTTCAATGAAATTATAAACTTTCTAGATAGATGAGAAAGTGTACTTATTTTCTTCTGGTTTCCAGAAACTGTATCGTTGTGTTACCCCTGTTTTCCTGCAGTTTACTAGGAAATTCACGTTAACATTCCTGTCCTTACTAACTTTTGCTATTTCTGGAAACTCCTTTCCTGCTCTGTCCCATATTTTTGTTATGCTCTTGGGACACTTGGGTGTGGATGTGTATCATCCCAGGAGGGGCACGGAAATTTGTGGGAATTCATTGTCATTAACTTGAATTCAAGCAGTGTTCCTCAGGGACATGTCCTTCATGCTCTCCACATGCCCCAGGTGTGATTTTCCTTGGGGATGCTCCCTGCCATCCCTGTTATGCAGGGAACACCAAGGGATGTCAGTGGGAATGTCCCCTGCTTAAATCATGTAAAGTTCAGTATGGTAAGCATCTGAAAGTGCTTGAATGTAAGGTAAATCTTGTTACTTACTATTTGCATATAACAGGCATTAGCTTTGGTCCCCTGATACCATATATGTGACTATTTTGTGCAAGGCACCCATTTCTGTTCCAGTTGACTGAGATTAATGTGACACATCTAAATGTTCATAGGTGTCCACAAAGTTACAGTTTGGCTGATATTGTGTCAATAGTAATTTGAGGTGCTAGTTTCCATCGGGAATTCCAGGTTGAACCCTCAAATCATCTAACAAGACCCCCCTTAAATTTGCATGTACCAATTTGGAAGTGAGACGAAGTTTGATCAGTGACAGGGACTTACTCCCTGTTCCCTGATAGATATGCGATCACCTTTGGTTTGTAGGTATTTCTGGCTGATAAGAAGGTGGAACAATTCCACTTTGAGAAATGTGATCTTGACCCCAAAACACTGGAGACATACCTTGAATAGCTGAATGTTGGGGTCACTGATTAGGATCTGAAGAACCGTCACTGATTTTTGTGGCACCACATCTAAAAGCTTACTCTGCTGAGGTTCTGGATTAGGCTGCACTGAGGATAATCTCGTATTAAATGTGCCTGATATTAGCTCGCAAAGCAGGCTTTGGGTAGGTTTAAATATTTAGCTTTGTGAAGGTGAGTCCCCGTGGTTGTGAATCACTCTATGCTGAGGATGTCCTTTTAAGGTTAACCCTGTTAGAAAATCATGAAGGCAGAAAGATTTTCTTATCTTGATAATTACTTGTGATATTCTTGTATTATTATTAACTTCTTTATGTCTTCTTTAACTTCTTTTCATCAAGCAACTATCAAAACATTAAAGCATGAAGATCTGACACAGGATGTAGGCTCTCAGCCAGGGCAAAACCCCATTCTAGTGGAAAACCCAGTCAAACTCTTCTTCTATAGTAGAACCAAGTCAAATTGAGACAACCAAAACCTTTGACCAAGACAAAGAGCTCCTCCAATCCACCAAGTCAGCCTCCCAAGATGATTAGCCAAATTCCAAAGTCAACTTAAGTCAAACTGCATCAATACTGCATTAGTCACAAAATTGCGTTCCTCCTGCAACAGATTTTCGACCCTATTGCAGACCTGCAACTTCGGCCTCCTTCAGCTTCAGTTTCTTTGCACGTGTAAGTCAAAAGAGAGAGAAAATGGCATTTTACTTCTTCACTAGTGCTCCTCCTTCTCTAGCCGCCTTTGCACTTTTCTCTTGGTATTTGCACTTCGTATCTCCTCCTGCAACTGTAGATCGAACTTGCTTGGATGGATGATCAAATGAGTTTGAGTAGTATAGTGGTTCGAAGCTCCTTTTGAGGTCGACTTGAAGAAGGGCAGGCTGACTTGGTGGAAGAGGGTTTACACAACCAATTTATATCAAAATAATTTTCTTTCTTGACTTACAAAGCCCAAGAGGAGTGTATTACATAATGACATGGACAAGGACTCATGACACAAACCCTAGAAGCAAACAATGGGTGCTTTGACTTGGAAATAAAATAAATTAAGCATGAAACCCATGCTAAATAATAATTTTTTAATTTTTCTTTTACAGATAATTACATCATGACTCAAATACAATTATGAAGACCGATACTAGTTACATTTCTCTACAAACCCGACACAAAGATGGGGACTATCCCTGAATGAGTTCCTTTTTCCTTCAGGGATCAAAACTCATATGAACCTTTGAGGAAACAAGTCCACAAAATGTCTCATTTGAACTCAACCCAGAAGGATCAGTTATGGTTGAAATTATGACGTGAGGGTTGCACATGGGCCAAAGAACCTATAATACTTCACGTTCCTTGTTAATAGCATGTGCAAATATTTGGACCCTAGTCTTCCCTGGCAAGAATTCAGAGAAACACCTTTACCCTCCCAATCAAATATGCAGAATTAAATAAAGGGCTCCTTATCCATAATCTTGAGCAAAAGTATAGGATCACTCCCTCATTGTTTCAGTTTTTTGTTTTTAGCTCAATGTGTTCAGGATTTCTGTTCTTTTGCATATGCTGAAAGTTCATTATCTATAACTTCATAGATATTCCCCAGTGCTCTTTCACCAACTTTGTTTTAAAATTGGTTCTACAAGAAACTGTGGGAAGCTGTATTAATGTTGCTCTTCTTTTAGACTTTAGTAATCAAAGGAGTAGAGTAAAACTTACATTCTCTAGGTGTGTAAAATGTGTGTAAAAACATGAAAGCAATTTCAGCATTTGCATGGTCTAACTATTCAATATTGGGAAGCATTTGTAATTTTATGATTGCAGTATTTTGTTTTTATTTGTAGAAGCCTAACTCTAACTGTTCAATCTTGGCCCAAACATATGATACTTTAAAGCATTGATTTATTTCATCTGAAGAAGTTTGTGAATTACTATGTTGACTTTCAGGCAGCTCTTTTGTTCAAGAGGCTATGTTTGAAGTTGGATGCACTCTCGCACTTCCAGTTTACTCCAAAACCGGTATGTGCTATCATTGTATGTTTTGTTCTATTCATTGACATTGTAAAGCTTCTTTAATAATTTGTATAGTTAAATTAGGAATTAATTTGGGAATTGCATTCTTTGTTGGCAGGTTATTGAAGATATGTCCATACAAGCAAATGTCCCTGCTCTTGCAATGGAAGAGGTTGCTGGAACTGACATTTGTCTAGGCTGGCTATTAGTATGTGAAAATTGTTCATGATATCTGACTGCATTGTAATTTTTATATCTGACTGCATTGTGTCTTTTATATCTGTGGACAGATAGCTCCTGTGGCCATTTCAGAGGCATCTATGCTTGCTCCCGAAGAGTTATTTACAGGTGAAGGGCCTGTTAAAGATGAAGGTGAGTTGACCCGGGAGGATAGGAAACGTCTGCGAGCAAGGAAAAAGCGCAAGCGTAAAGGTATTGAATACATTCTATGGCATATGATACACAAAAAAAATTCTGTGAATGAGAAGTAAACTTCTGTTGACATTATTCAAATTTTGATCTGTAGCTGAAAAAGGAAACAAGGCAATCAGAACGAAAGTGCAGATTATCTCCAAAGACCACGATGAAAAGCAAGGATATAAGAAAAATAAAGCAAAAGACCAAAAGCTTGCTCAAACACACTATGGAAAGTCATCAAAGGTACTTGGCTTTTATAGGCTATCAGTCTGCCTTTCATTCTCATCATTATTTATGTTGATATTCTGTAATGTTAGTCTATACGATTTGTATAATTGCCCTACCTTTGTTTTGTTTAGGTCTTCTCTGACCTTGATCAGGCAAAAGATAAAGCTGCATCAAAGTTATCACAGCATAAAACAGACATGCCACATCCTTCCTTCCTGAAGTTATAAATACAGGAACATTGGATATTAGCGCACCTTTTATCATACTTCATAATGTACAAGTATCATGGTGTTAGGAAGCTGTTGCTTGCACTGGTGACTCTGATTCTGAGTCGATATACTTTCCTGTAGTTCTTTTGTTCTCAACTTTGACAATCTTTCTCCCAGTCGTCATTTTTGGGAGCCAAAGCATATTTACAATGCTTCGGTTATTTTGAGTGTACACTGTTGAAGTTGCCAAGTCAACCATTTTACCATACATGATCTGAAGTTCTTGTTGTCTGTTCCTTTAATTGTAGTGGAAAGGATCAGTTTGCCATGCATATTGTCTTAAAATGGTGAACGGGAATAGGAGGATAACTTTCTATTCCGTGTTCAGAGAAGCATCAATTTTGTTTATCCAAATTCAGATAACCTAAAAGCAGCAATTCAAATTTAGAGAGAATCTAACTATTAATTTCATCCAACATAAACCTATCATCCACTTCTAACATCCCACTAAAACCATCAGGGCAGCTATTGATTTTTTCACTTATTATAATGCTTACAATGCAGCACTGTATATTTCTTCCTTTTTTGAATCTGAAGCTAATGTTTAAACACGATTTGTGATACAACCCGAATCTTCTATTGTTGTTGCTTGGACAAGTATATATCTTTAATGTCATCATCTGTACTGTCGGACATTGGATAAACCAACGCTCCCCATGTGTTTCGCGACATGGACTAACCGCCTCTCTTGGATCCTTATCTCTAGCGATGCAATCGTTGACTAACACTTGTGGGTTTTGGTCTAATGGAAATCATAATTCCGAACAAGTGGTATCAGAGTGTAGGTCACGAGTTCGATACACACCTGACTTGCGTTGGCGGGGAGATTGTTAGACATTGGATAAACCAACACTCCCCATGTGTTTCGCGACATGGACTAATTGCCTCTCATGGATACTTATCTCTGGTGTTGCGATCGTTGACTAACACCTGCAGGTTTTGGTCTAATGGAAATTGTGATTCCCAATAAAACCCTTATCCAAAAACTTTTTGCTCTTACGTAATTTTTGTACACTAAATAAAGGCTGATAAGCTACAGCAAAGCCTATTCCGGAAGAAGCACCTTTTGTGCAATAGAAGAGGTCGCCCTCTACCTGCAATGAACCCTTAGCAAAGCAAATTCAAGGACCAAAAATTATACAATAGACTGACCTGAAATGATGTCCTCAATTTTTCTGTAGACACTCCAACCAAGTTGGAAGTGTAGATCGAATTTTGTAGATACCAGCAATCGATTGCTCGTCCTTTAACAAGGGAATCTACAACAAGAACGAACCACCAGACACAAAAAGGCACCGAACCCTAACCCTCCTACCTTCCTAGTATTCCTGCGTTAGATGCTCAGAGGTGGCCAAAAATTACAGAGTTCTACTCACAAGATTATTCGTTGAAAGTGCACATCTTTGGAGATGAGGAAGGGCTCTATATTTATAGATATAAGAGGGGTCCATAAGGTGAACATTGGAGAGCATTTTAGTAGATCGTTGGAGAAAAAATAATCTTAATAAACTTTGAAAAAAAAAATTAGTCGTTGAAGGGCTCCATTAGGTAGACATTAGAGTAGGCATTACTAGGAATTTAAGGATTAAATTTTTTACATTAAATGAGCCTTGTAATTTAAGGAAGGAGGATTGTGAGTTTTATGTGGGTTTCTCCGTCATAAAATGATTGTCTTATAGATAAATAATTTTTACTTTAAGAATAATATATCAATGTTAATTATTATTTTAAGTTAAATTTTTATGTTAAAGAATCAATGATTGGCTTGGTGCATATTGTATTATTGTCCTACCTGAGTGTGAAGCATAGTTTTAAAATTCGGCCGATTCGAAATGGAAACAGCCGAGTTGATCCGTTTCAATGCTTAGAATTGTGACTCGGTGGAGGAAACGGTTCGGCAGGCCGAGTCAGCGATGACTCGGCCAACTTGGCCGTTTCCGCATTGACTCGGCCGAGTCATAACTTGTGGCCCGTAACCCCATCAAAACAACGATTTGCCATTTTTTTAATGAAATTTTAAAGTGTTTGCTGATTGGTTTGGACTCCAAGGTGTTTTCTAAATTAGTTAAATGCTATTTGGGGTCCATTCCCCTCTCCTAGTATTGATATGCTATTCAAATTTCTATGGTAATGTTAAATTCTAAAAGTAAAGTGACCTTCTCTTTAATTTTCATTTTCATCCTTTACTTAAATTTCAACATTACTATGAATGACTCAAGATGTTTGAGAGTGGTTCCGGCCTCATTGGATTTCATATGGAGAAAGTAGAATTTTAGATTTCATTCAAAAATCCAGTAGACTTATCAATTTTTCAAGATTTCAGGATTGGAGGTTGCAATGTTTCATTGAATTTTTGTCATTATTAAAGTATGGAACTCGTATTTAATCAAGAGCACCAATCCTCTATGTACCTTGATGTTAGTGACATTGGTTGTCGAACTCCTCTGGGATTCGCTCCCAAACCAGGAGCTTCTGAAAAATTAAAATGTCGCTCCCGCTCCAATTTTTGCTCTCGCTCCCAAGTAACACTGAGCCAGATGATGTTGGCAACTCTAGCAGTAGCCAGTAGTACTAGTCACAAACTTTTGTTATAGAGGCCATTTATAGGGTCCTTGGTTATGTGTTTTTGTTTTGATCTCTATATCATCATCGTGTATGTATTGGACAGTGCACTGGGTGCCATTTTGATATAATGGATATATTCATGAGCCTACTTTGATCATATGTTGTCTTCTATCTATATTCTAATTGCTGTGTGTTTGGAAACATGAATGAAAATCTTTAAAATTATGTGTTTTTATAAAAAATAAATATTTAATGTATTTTTTACAACGACCGAGTCATTGAAATCGAGCCGGCCGAGTCGACCCTCAGCGGAGTCGGAGTCGACCCTCGGCCGAGTTGGAGTCGGAGTCGGAGTTTTAAAACATTGGTGTGAAGTCAATGATTGGTTTACTACTTTTGGATCTTGAAGTTGTTCAACTTATACGTGGTGAGATTACGGTGAGAATCCCGGTCATATATTGAGAACCATTGGTGAATAAGCTGTCATGTCTCTACCCCCTCGGGTTTTAGCCCACAAAACTGGGTCTTCAACTTCAAGCTCAATTTTCTCTCAAACCAGGAGGAACCATGAGGCGTACCATATATCAACAGAAACATCTCATCGATTAGAATCTAGAAGGATCTTGACACAAGATTCCATGAATTGCCATGTCAAATTTGCCATGATAGATCGGGGTAGCTCTTGGTGCTGCTTGGGTTGACATCAATGACAACCACCTATCAACATGTACAATAATGAAAGGTTAAAAAACCATGAAGGTTAGTTCAATTGACTGGTGACACTATTAGATTGTTGCTGGTAATCTGGCATGCTGTGCTCTGTAGGGCCCCTGTTCAATTTCTACAGGATAGGGTGCACTAAGTCTATTTCGTCTGTTTTACAATAGGTGCCATCGTTGAAGTGAGGAGAATTACCTAGAAGTTTTACTGGGATTTATTTCCTAGGGTACCAAAGAAACATCATAAACTAAATCACCTTTCAATATGGGCAGAGATAAACATGAAGAGATCGATTGAACTCCAAAGATGAAAAAAATCTCTTTTGTCGAAAGATATATAAAAAAATATGCATACAAGTCGTTAGCTCTGTTGTCTTTAAGACTACTATACTAAGCATGCAGGACATACTTTAGATTAGGATTTAGCTGTGAAAAATTCTATAAATGGTGAAACCAATCAGTTTTCGTGGACTAGGTTTAATCAGTAAGCATGCAGTTGTTTCCTTAATTATTTGACGTTTCTAATCCTTATGTTAGAAAGACACATGAGATAATATACTGCAAAATACCTACATGATTTTATGGAATAGAATAGATCGTCCTCTGTTATTTACTATATTTATGTGCCATATGAGCAGTACAAGCATTGCATCTACCAGGTTATTGACCTCTAAAGAAGAACCTAGCTCGGGAACTGTGGTGGAAGCTTCTCATTCCCGAACGGTGTTAAAAAGCTTACAAATATAATGGACATTAGAAATAGGAGATTGATTATGCTTTCTTCTGGAATAGCTGGTAGGAACTGTTTTAGTCTTTTAGATAAATATACTAGTAGTCAGATTAATTCTTCATAATTTGAACGAACACTTTGCAATCATTGGATGATTGTTGTAGTATTTATTCCATCATATAAAGTTCACAGCAGCATGCAAATTATTTATAATAAAAGTAATAATCAAAGTAATATTGGTTACAAATTAATCAATTAAGATTTATCTTCATATAACTCATGTTGTGATCTATGGGAAAATAACTAATCTGCTTGTTGTGATGATTCAAAACTGTATTTTCAATATCATCAATCACCGTCAATCATACATGCACATGAAAATACACCATTGGTACATACTAGGATGACAAAAAGTTTGAATTGGTCATTTTTTAAAGCACCTTCTTTTTTGGTTTGTTAGTGTGTTCATGGCTTGTGGAACTAATCTATTGTCTAAGAAACCAAGACTCTTTTGGGTATTGAAGCCATTAAAATTACCTAGGAGACACTTTTTTGGGTCACACCAATCCTTCACATGACTGGATCTTTTTAATGCTTCCTCCCTATTACCGTGAACTTCAAGCTTTCACTGCCTTATAGAATGGATCCCTTGAAATCCAATCATGCTAATAAGATTTGATCCCATCATGCTAATAAGATTTTATTTTTTTGCATATTTTGTTACTAACACTGTTAGTATTGTATTTTGCATGTGGAATGCACCTTAGTTTATAGTATTGTATTTTGTATGTGGAATGCACCTTAGTTTTATAAAATGACGACTTTTTTGGTCTGTTGAGCTATATAACCCAATTTATTGTTATGAGTGATTTTTTTATATGTATTTATGCTTAATTGTATTCTATTGCTAATACTATTACTATTGTATATTTGCACATCCTCTAGCTTCATTTTATAAAATGAGGAAATTTTTGAACTAATTTTGTGAGTTAATGCTTATGCACTTGTGCAAACGAAGGCAATTGGATGCTGTCGCCCGACACTTGTATAGCATTTGATTTTTGTATGTGCAATCCACCTAGAGCTTTATAAAATTATGAAATTTTGTTTGCTAGACGATATGGCTGATCACTATCCATCAATCAAACTAATGATACGAGTTAAATGTTCAATATCTGTGTGCTTTTGTGAAAAACACAATCTTAAGACCTGATGTAGAAAGAGCTTTCATGAATTACAACTTCCATATTTATCTTTTGAATGTAAATGTACATATGATTATAAGTTGTGTGCAATGAGACGTAATGTACGTAATGTAGGAAGGGAGCTTATATAAGGTAAATGTTTTTGGCTTTTTTAAGACTACAATTTAACTGAAACCTCTTCATTTATTACGGCTTCAATATTACTTCAATGCTTTATTATATATATATATATATATTTTGTTTCCAATGAGTGACGGACATATTTGTGAAAAATGGTCTTAACTTATGGGAGGAATAATCCCTTGTTGCAAAGTATTAAAGTATTAATAATATGAGGGCAATATTTATTTTATTGAATGCCAAAACGTGTGCAAGAATCATTTAAAATTTATTGGGATATAATTAAGATAAGCTTATTGAATGCCAAAACGTGTGCAAGAATCATTTAAAATTTATTTGGATATAATTAAGATAAGTTTATTGAATGCCAAAAGGTGTGCAAGAATCATTTAAAATTTATTTGGATATAATTAAGATAAGCTTTGGATAAGATAGCTATAAAAATTTTAAGCTTTTATTTAAGCATTGTTCGATGGAGGTTACTATTTTACAATTTATATTAATGGTCAAGATAAATGGAAAATCTCTGGGAAGTTCACTTGCAAAACATACAATGGGGCAAGCGTTGTTGACTACGTTATTTGTTCACAAAACTTGATAGAAAGGATATATGAAGCTAAGATTGGAGAGCATATGTGGGACTTAAAATCAGACCATAACCCAATTTATATAAAGCTATCTTGGTTAGAAGAAAGTCAACATAGGAGGAAAACCCAATGTTCTCGGCAATCGATATCAAGGGGCAAAATTCTTCTAACACAAGAAAATTGCACTATTTTCAAAACAATGTTGGAGAGATCAATTCAGAAAGGGAAGAGTGGCTGCCAAAGCCTCAATAGTTATGAGTTAACAAATATAATTCAGAGTGCACTTGAGAAGTGCAAAAGAAAAAATAATAGGAAATCTGAATCAAATTGTTTTCCTGTAAATGTTTGGTTTGATGAGGAATGCAAAATGGCAAGGAAAACCTTGAAAAAGGCAGGCGAGGAGAAGGTGATTGTAAAGTTATATAAGCAGATTTTAAAAAAGAAAAAATATGTGTTCATGCAAACAAGGTAAGAAGAGTTAATATATCTAAGTAAGAGTCACCCAAAGCATTTTTTGCAGGAGCTTCAACCGAGGAAGAAGCAAATTGGAAATAATATTACAACCAATCAACGGTTTGACTATGCAAAACAACTCTATAAGAAAGAATCAGAGGAAGAGCCTCCTCCCAGGATCAACTCAACCACAAAGCTTTTCACATTATAGGAAGTAGAGACGGGAATTAAGAATTTGAAAATAGGAAAGGCAAAAGACTTGGTTGAATTTCAAGTAGGATACCTAAAGTTGGGGGATCAACATTCTTGCACCGCACATAATGGAAATAATCAACAATGTCATTCGGCAAGGATTCCAAAGAGATTGGAGAACTACTCTAGCAATACCCCTTTTTAAAAGTGGAGACATTAATAATCCTTCCAACTATAGAATCATTATAATCAATCCTTTGTTTGCAAAACTTTTCAACAACATGGTGGAAAATAGAATCAATAAGTGTGTAGAAGTCAAAGAAAAGAGAGCAAAAGGGCAAGTAGGTTCTAGGCCGAAGTATTCTACAATAGATAATGTTATCACATTGAGACATTATTGAAAAAGTTTGGGGAGGGCAAAGAAGTATTTTGCTGCTTTGTTGACTTCAAAAAGGCATTTGACACAGTCCCTAGAGATAAGTTGTGGAGTAGAATGGAAGAACTTGAAATTCCTTTGAATTATAGAGTTGTTGTCCATAGGCTTTATGAAGAGGTAAAAGTCAAAATTAGAACCTCAACAGGTATTTCAGAAAGCTTTAGAAGTGACATTGGAGTCAAGCAAGGCTGCGTTTTATCCCCTACCCTTTTTGTTTTATATATTGATAAATTGGAAGAGTGGCTAAATCTGCAAGGTGGTGATGGTGTTCGATTGGGGGAGTTTGTGATAAAGCTTCTTTTATATGTTGATGACTTTGTATTGATTGCTAAATCGGCCCAGGGATTGCAGATGCACCTATATGTCGTTGAACATTTTTGTAAAGCAGTGGGGATGCAAGTCAATACTAACAAAACCAAAATAATGATTTTCTCAAATAAAAAGAAGCAGAGCCAACATACATTCTTCTTTGAAGGCAACATTCTTGAAGATGTAAATAATAAAAGTACCTCGGGATTGATTTCAACAAGAAGCTTAATTGGGAGCACTGTAGAAAGAAGAGAATTTTAGGAGGGTGGAAAGCATTATATGCTCTTCAAAAATAGACGTAGAAAGGCATATTTATGGGATTGGAAAACAATAAAAGTGCTTTTCGGGCTCCTAGTTTGTCCAATGATATTATATGGGTGTGAATTGTGGGCTAGCAACATTAATGTCTCAAAATGGAAGCAATTTGAGAAAATCCAAAAACACTTGATCATGAGCAAGTTTAAAATAAAAAGTTTAGTTTCTTATGAGATAATGTTGAGTGAAACAGGAGCAACTTCTATCGAAGCAATTGTTATGGTGCGTCTCATAAGGTATCTTCAGATAATTGAGCAAATGGAAGAAGGTAGATGGCCTAAAGTTATATTCAATGAAAGATTGAGTGAAAGAAAGAAATCAAGGATGAGACAAAACAACAAATGTATGCAAAAATGGAATATTTACATCAATGCATGTCCCACAAATAACAAGAATTTGAAGAGTTACATTATGGAGAAGTTTCGTAAGCATATATGGGGAAAAGAGTTGGGTAGAAATAAGTACTATGTTCAAGAATTCAACCCCACGTGTGATCTCCAACAAAAAGAGTACATTGGAGCTATAACATTCCATGGAGGGAAAATATTCTTATTGCTCAATTAAGAACTAACTTGCATCAATTACGGTGCAAAACAGGTCGGTGCAAAAGACCTAAAGAAGTTTGGGAAGAGCGGGTGTGTACTTTTTGCACGTTTGTGGTAGTGGAATAAAAAAAAACTTTTTCATTTTGGAATGTGATACTTTCAGAGACATCAAGGATAGTTACAACAATATGTTAACATCAGTTCCCTGACATTGTCTTTTCAATGAGGGGACTGTTGGAAGGTTGGGTCAGCTCATCATTAATTTGAATAATAAGATGATTGAATTGCAAAAGGCAAAAAGCAGGGAAGCTATGGGTCCCATAGACTATAGCTAGTCTCGTGGACGTTAAAATTTCATTCATTCATATAACAAAGGTTAACATGGTTTGCATTACAAATTGGGCTTCCAAAGGGTGGTTAAGGATGATATTCTAGTAAGTTTTGACATGGTTTTTCTGTCTGCAAAGATTCCTCTAGATGAAGTTGTTCATGTTATAAAGATAGCCATTGATCTTGAAACAACAAAACTTGTAGAAATTTGTTTACAGTCCACTTTTCTCAATTTTCAAGACCATTATTATGAACAAATATTGGGGGTCGCCATGGGATCCCAACTCTTACTTATTGTTGCCAACTTAAAATGGAGTACTTTGAAAGAAAAGCCCTTGACTCATACCCTTTGAAACCAACTTGGTGGAAAAGATTTGTTGATGGCACCAACTTAAAATGGACTCATGGCAAGGCTGCACTGGAGAGGTTTTTCAATCATCTTAACTCTATATCTTTCGAAATCAAGTTTACTATGGAGCTTGAAGAAAACGGTAAAATCCCCTTTCTAGATGTCCTGATCAGTAGAAAAGAGGATGGTACTTTGGGACACCAGGTCTATAGGAAAAAAACACGTACAAAAAGCTATCTACATGCTGACTCATACCATCATCCATCACAAAAATTTGGCGTCTTAAACACTGGCTGTTAGGGCTCTCAGAATTTCTGACTCTGGTCACCTAAATGAAGAAATTAAACACTTAAACTTTGTTTTCAAAAACATAGAATACAAGAAGTTTACTATTAAGAAAGCTATAAAAAGAACTTAGGATAAGGTCCCCTCCAGGGGTCCTCGGGAAAACAGGAAAGAAAATTGTGGGAAAGTGTACCTCCCATTCATTTAGTGGATTGCGGATAAAATTGCAAAAAAATTAAGAAAGGACATAAACACTCAGTTTACAACATGTGGAATAATTAGGGAGATGATGAGGTCAATTAAGGATAACATAAATCATCAACAACTCAAAGGTGTGTACAAGATTGATTGCTCATATGGAAAGAGTTATATTGGGGAAACATGACGATCTCTAAAAACAAGATTTAAAGAGCACAAAGTTGATATTAAGAATGGGAGATCTCGTACATCAGCCCTTGCGGAACATTCATCCAAAACCAAACATCATGTGTGTTTAGAGGACACCAAAATTATTGCAAGAGATGGTCATTATCAAAAGAGGAAAATCATAGAGGCTATCAAAATTATGAAATTTCCTTAGAACCTCAACAGGGACAAAGGGAGTGAGATTAGTGGAAACTGGCTCCCCCTGATTAGACTGATAAATCCCTTAAAATCTTTT
Organism: Pinus taeda; assembly: GCA_000404065.3. Taxonomy (NCBI): domain Eukaryota; kingdom Viridiplantae; phylum Streptophyta; class Pinopsida; order Pinales; family Pinaceae; genus Pinus; species Pinus taeda. The sequence goes on from APFE031489498.1 coordinate 61,004, forward strand.
GAAGTGTGGTATCATTGGTTTCTCCCCATATTAATTAATAATAAAAATTTATTCTAGTGACTATAGATTATAGTAATAGTAGTTTTATAAAAATTAACATTTGGAAAATAAGAAAATTATTAATTTTTATTTTTTTTAAATAAATAAATAAATAAATAAATTTAAATAATTTAAATAATTTACTTCTCTACAATTAGATACTTAGAGTTAGTTAACCAAAAATAAAATTAACATATGAAAAAGAAAATTATTAAATATTAAAAACAGAAATTATAAATTAATTTAAATAATAATAAATTAATTTAAATAATCCACTTCTTATAATTAGATACTTAGGGTTAATTTACTAAAAATAAAATTAACATTTGAAAAAGAAAAATTATAAATTATTGAAACAAAAAAAAAATAATTAATTTACTTCTTATTAATGATATATTTAGGTTAAATTAAATTAAATAAATATAAATCAATTGAATTAATCTAAAAATCTATTAAATCAAAATATCTCATAGGTTAGTATAATTTACTAATAATTATACTAATTAGATACTTAGGGTTTATAGCTTAATTGATTGATTAATTTATTTATTAGTAATAAATAAAAATAAAAAAAATTTGATTTAATAAATAAACTAAATCAAACTAATTATAAAAAATAAAGAAAAAAAAAAATTAAAAAAATTATACTAATTAAAAAACTTGTTATAAATAATAAATAAAAATTAGAAACTAATCATATTACATTATATAAATAAACTTATTACAATTATTCTATTCAATATCTCATTAGTTTTAATCAGTTGTATTCATATTAGGAATTAATAATTAATTTATTTGACATAAAATTAAAATTAAAATAATAAAATAATTAAAAATTAAAATTAAATAATTCATACATGTAGGTTACTCTTTGAACTAGTTGGCTTCTACTAAAAATTTATCATTATTTAGGTTTATATTATACTCTGGTCGGAAGATTCTTCTCTCAAAACTATCATTCATAATCTATCATTTTTGGTCCTGATGATGGACCCCCTTTGGAGTTCGAAACATCGACATAATGAAAATAATACTATGGATAATCCAGATCATATTACTCCAAAAAACTACCACAGAAGCCTAAAGTCTAACATCTCATAACCATTATATATAAATAGGAGGGATGTTAACATGTGTAAAAAGAAATTTATAGGAATTTTTATTATATTTAATTTATTTATGTTTTTTTAGTATTTATTGTATAAGGTATTTTTGAGTGTGGAATTAGTTTTTTTGATATTCTTCTTTTAATTTGGTGTATTGGTGGAATTGACAAATAGGGTAGGTTTTACGTGCTTAATACAAGGTTGATTTTCCCTGTTACCACTATAACCTCTAGGCATATCAACATAGCTCCTTATGTGGCACACATGGTTAGTTGGAGTTTGAATCAATGACGTCACTAAGTGTATCTTAATAGTGCACTCTATTGCCCATTGATCCACACCTTGGGATGCATGTGGAGTAAATTATTGTCATAAAATATATTGTCCAAATCCATGAATTGGGAATTATTAGGGTCTTTGGTTGTATTGCACTACCCCCTTATGTTGGAAATATTGTTGTCAACGTTGTCAAAGGAAACAAGATACTATAGATGTCCAAGATAAAGTTTGTAAGATGAAGATTGTTGGAAATATTGTTTTAGAGTCTTGATGCCTAGTTTGGATCCCCTATTTTTGAAAGTCTTTTTACTCTAAAGACCTAGCTCAAATCTAAGCTTTATTGCAAGACCTTTCCAACAATATATGGCACTCTCAAACCCCATAGGAATAAGGTGATATGAATATTCTGTTAGGTAAACTGAACTAGAAACTACATGTTGGCTCAACCAAGTTTTTGCAAGTCGGTCCCACAAGTGAACACAAAAACATTATAAACAAAGGATATATGAGCGCATTTGAAGTGTATCCAAGCAAGAATATCAAGTACACAAAAGAAATTTGAGGTGCGCAAGAGGTGCTAATGAGAATTCTTGGGGTTTAAAGTTGTGTAAGAGGAGTCTAAGGAGTTTTCTTAGAGTGTCAAGGGTGTGTTATGAAGAACTAAGGTACATTATGTTGTGAAGTGCATTGTCTTGGGGTTGTGATGTTATGAAGTGCATTGTTTTGGGGTTGTGATGTTGTGTAGTGAACTAGTTTGGGATTATATTACAGGGAATGATACTATGAGGTTGGCTAGGGCATGAAGGATAAATTTGACTAGGCTTTGAAGCTATGCTTGGAGTATGAAGCAAGGAGAGGTGTTGGAGCATGAAAGTTAAGGATATGATGATAATGTGAAATTCATGAAGTATGAACCACACAGGTGAAGTTAGAAGTACTCCAAGTATAAAGACCTTAGATTGGTGCTTATAGAGGTCTTGTTAAGTTGGTGCTTAACCAAGGAGACTGGTGTTTCCAGTAGGTTGGCCCCTACACAATATCTTGTTGAGTTGATGCTTAGCTAAGGAGATCGATTTATAAATTCAAGTTTTGTGGTTTTCTTTTGTAGGAGTTTTCATGTCAAACTCTATGTACTATAATTTGAGTTTGTTAGTTTTTGTAGCATCGAACAGGTGCTCTAGTCTCGAACTTGGTCAAGGAGGCTAAGGAACACAAGATCTCCACAACCCAGAAAAAGTTTTAGGAGAAAACACCAAGAGATGGCTCAATTAAGTTACACTTAAATTAATTGATCAATAATTAAATATTTCCTAAGTCTAACTTAGAAAAAGTGATTAATAACCAAAATTAATTGATAAAGTTGAGAATTCTCTAGAAATTCACATGGATCAAGTTAGAGATGATCTTAGTCATTGATGGATATATAATCATGGTCGTTGGTTCGCCAATGAGAGATTATAAGAGCAACTCGACGGGGATGGAGAACACACACTTGAGGGGTTGAGTTCCTTGGCAGATTGAGTTATCCAAAAACAACAGTTGAGTAGGGAAGAAGAGCTCTAGCCAAAAGGGATGCATAGACAAAGAGAGCAGAGACAATGATTTCGGAGGAGTTTCCAATTTTGGAGAGGCAGTAGCAAAGAGACCAAGTTATTCCACTAGAGGAAGCACGAGGATTTGCGCATACAACTTTAGTATGGCAGTTTGATTTCGCTGAGCAGGGGGTCGATGCAGTTGCCAAAGGGTCAGAGGATCACTTCCAGTAGCAGCAGTAGGAAAAATGACTTAATCAGAGGCATATTCAAGCTGTGCGTGTAAGGGTCTACACAAGCACTGTGTAGGGGCTTGCGCAAGGGTTCTTGAAGGCCACTTTTCTAAAGCAGGTTATGCAGAGATTGCTTCTGAAGAGAGAAAATTCTCTTTAATAATTTTGGCCAAATTATTTGCTAAGGATTGTTAGTTTTGGTCCTCCATATTGTACTCAAAATTTCACTATGTATTATAATAATAAAACCCTCAACTGTTGCATCAATTTTTGTGTATTAGGTTTTTACGAGGACATTTATCCAAAAACAACGATGTCATTTTTATTTTATGTGCTTTATTTCTCAATTTCCAGTTTATTTTCCACATTATTTTTATGGTGAAGAAGTTGTAGTATGATTTATTCGTTATGTTGTCGTAAAAAAATAAAATGCATAATTAATCAGTTAGAAAAAAATCCAATTGTTGCATTTCAAGGAATTTTCACAAGGTATCAGAGAAGTGTTGAAGACAAATTAGGAGCTTAGTAGCGAAGGAGAAATTTCACTGTTCAAAGGGAGTCTGTCTGAATTTGTTCCAGATCAATGTAGAGGACCAACCAAACAATTCAAATTGTTGGGTAGAGGTTTCAATTTCCAGTTGCAGGTGCAGGAAAAGTTCAAACAAGCTCAATAGAAATTTTGGCAAGCGATGGTGTTGCCAGGAAGCAGTTCTGATGAGCAGATCAAAGAGTTTGTTATGCAGATCTGGGCACATTTGTTTTTGCAGCGATTTCGCAGTAGCAGAATCAACACTAGGTGGAAGAGAAATAGTAGACATAGGACGAGACTTCTAATTTCTCAGAGGGTTTCCAGATCCAAGTTCAGGAGGAAATCCACAAATTCTAGTTGTAGCAAGTCGTGCACATTTTGCCATGGTAGCCAATTTGAGTTGTTGAGATTTCATATTGTGTGCCAGTTCCCAGAGAAAGACATCTAGAAGGCTAAGGGGTTGTCTCAGTGAGAAGTTGAACGCAATACATTGGTCGAAGAAGGATTTCTGAGGACAACAAGAGCATATCTACACATTCCTTAGGGAGTGTGAGTAACAATAGCAAGGCCACAAGGAAGAGAGTGAGTTTTCAGCAACAGTCTCCAGTTTTTTGAGTTTCCCATATTTTACAACATTCAGAGATGGTCATATGAGATTGCCAAAAGAGGTCGTGTGAATTATCCATAATGCATGTCTGGGCAACAATACGACTTCCAGTTGCCGAAGATAGGTGCCCAAGATTGTGTGAGGTGTTTAGTCTGACTTGCAAAGCGAAAAAGTGTCCCGACCATGGACAAGGTTCGAAAGGAGATAGTGAGGCACTAGATATAGGTGGAGGACGAGCTTGATATCTTAGTGTGTCAAGTTGGCAAGGTCCAATGCAGATGTAGCAAGGAGATCAGTTAGGTTAGTTCCATCTATTGTAATAGGGTCATCACCTTTGCTACAAGGTCCCACAGTATCATAGTAGTAGGTTTAGTGTCAATAGGTGCAGTCAGTTATTCAGATGACAACTGCATATCTAGTTGCAGTTAGTACATGTGAAATAGTTGTAGAACTAGTTGTAGTGACACAAGCAGTACAGATTACCTAGTTGCAATATGCAGGTGCAGTTTCAACCAGAAGATTCCCAGTGCAGAGCTACGCAATCAAGTTTCCAATGCAGAGGACAATGTGAGTTTCCATGTGGGAGCAGAGAGATTTGTCATAGGGAGATTGAGACTCAAATGGAGTCTAGATTTAGAGGGAGCAACCTTATGGAAGCTAGCACTTTTGGATCTAGGGATATCAAAAGCATTATCGTAGTGGCTACAACAACAGTGCAGAGATAACAACAACACAAGCAGATCAGAGTTCATAATTGCAGGTTTGGGTAGGATCCATGCAAGACAACATCAAACGGATGTTTCCTCATAGATCATTACCTTGGCTACAAGGCCCCACAACTTTTAGTAATAGATGGATCAGTGTTCAGACTGGCGCAGTCATATCTTGAGGGACAATTGAAATACTAGTTGCAGTAAGATGTTGAGGGGCATAGAGCAGTGGTAGCGCATATAGTTACTCAGTGGACAATGTAGAGACTAGTAGCAGCTAGAGACTCAGGAGACAGTTGCAACATAGGGACAAATTGATTCAGAAGTTTTGTTCTCAATTGCAGTGATCGTAGAACCAGCAACAACATGATGTAAGTTGTAGCGTAATGCAGAGTGCACGACAATACATGTGATACAATGCATTGTCAGTAGCAGCATAGATACATGATAGTTTAACTCATAGTGGAAGATGAATCAAAGTTGTGCAGTGGCATGGTAGACAATGGCAGGTTGTCACAGTTGTCAAACATCAATAGTGTATGAGAAGATGTTATGGAGACAGAGTGAGAGAACACCTTCCTCACTAAGAGGGAGTGTTTGTTTTCGTAGCATTGGATAGGTGTTCTAGTCTTGACTTTAGTTAGAGAGGCTAAGGAACACAAGATCTCCAGAATCGAGAATTTTTTTTAGGATAAAACACGTGGAGGTGGTTCAATTAAGTTAATTGATCAATATTTAAATATTCCCCAAGTCTAACTTCAGAAAAGTGATTAATTAATAGGAATTAATTGAGATAGGTGAGAATTCTCTAGAAACTCACATGGATAGAGTTAGAGATGATCTTAGTCGTTGATGGGGATCTCATCATGGTCATTGGTTCGCCAGCGAGAGATTATAATATTAACTCGATGGCGATGGATAACACACACTTGAGGGGTTGAGTTCCTTGGTAGATCGAGCTATCCAGTAGCAGTAGCTGAGTAGGGAAGAAGAGTTTGAGCTAGAAGGGACGCAGAGACAAAGAGGGAGAGGAGACACTGATTCCAGAGGAGTTTCTAGTTTTGGAGAGGTAGCAACAAAGAGGTCGAGTTATTCCACTAGAGGTTGTTTAGGGACTGTGCAAGCAACTTTAGTATGGTAGTTTGATTTGGCTGAGCAGAGGGTCGATACAGTTGTCGAAGGCCAAATTTTTTTTCTAGAGGGTTGAAGGATCACTTCTAGTAGTAGCAGCAGGAAAAACAACTTTATCAGAGGCAAAGTTAGGGTGTGCGTACAAGGGTTTGGGAAAGCACTGTGCAAGGGTTCTTCAAGACTAGTTTTCTGAGGTAGGTTGTGTTGAGATTGCTCATGGAGAGAGAAAATTCTCTCTAATAATTTTGGCCAAATTATTTGTTGAGGATTCCAGTTTTGGGCATCCAAATTGTACTCATAATTTCACTACTGCATTATAATAATAAATCCCTCATCTATTGCATTGGTTTCCAACATTAGGTTTTTCCGAGGACATTTTGTCCAAAAATAATGGTGTCATTTTTATTGTGTGTGTGCTATATTTCTCAGTTTCTAGTTTATTTTTCCGTGGTATTTTTATGGTTAAGAAATTGCAGTGTGATTTATTTGTTATTTTGTCATAACAAAATAAACTACATAATTAATCAATTAGAAGAATAAATTCCAATTGTTTCATTTCAAGGAATTTTCACAGAGTTTACATGCAATGTTTTAAAGTTAATGAATGATCCGTGACTGCGCATTTAAAACAAAAAATTGAGTTTATACTTATTCACCCCCTCTATTAATATAAGCATAAGTTCAACTAGCATGTAACTTCATAAATCATACCCATCATCATAATTCATTATAATTGATTGAGCTACATCATTGTTGTTGAAATATGCAACTAGGTTCGATCTTCATAATGACACATGTAATCATGATTTTATGTATTTGATGAAAAGAGAAAAATAAATTTATTATTTTCATTCTTGAGGCATGGGTTTCATGCTCAAGGGAAATTTATGTTTATAGGCCAAGCACACATTGAGTGCTTCTATGGCTTGTCATTGAGTCTACAAGTCAATTGAGTCATTGTAAGTATGGAATGTTACTTTGTTTTAGGGCTATATTGTTTTTAGATTTGATAATTGCATTTCCTTCATTTACATAATAAATTCACCCCATAACTTCATTATAAATTTACATCAGCATATGCAACTATGTAGAAAGAACAACATCGTCATCATCAATGCAATGAAGCATAAAGGAACAATAGAAGAAAAGCATTCACAAATAGAGACACTATGATTGTTAGGAGACTAGGGCAAAACCCACTATGGGGAAAACCCTTTCAAATTCTTCTTCTTATTAGATTGTCATCGAATGATTCAACAAAAGATAGTATATTCATCCATATCTTCATCCATACAACTATCTAGCTAAACCAACTACACAATATTCATGAAAATGAACCCAACAATGCTCATACTCAAAACTCTAATTTTGAAGCTTGTAATGAACTGTCATTGTTTGCAATCAATTTATGAAAATTGCGGTCACTGAGCGAAATCTTCAGATGATTGAAATTTCATCATTTAGGTCTCGGTTTCACAAAGGCGGAGTCATGCGTGTAACTGGGAAGGTTCCAGTCTCTCCCTGGAGCCTATAAGCCAGTGACTGCAATCTGCAACTAAGACCCAAAAACCCTAGATGCCATCCGCATGGAGGATGAGTTGTGCATGTGAATGAGATGCTTCTGTTGCAAGGATGAGATGACTAGCGAGTGACTGTGGTTGATTTCTTCCCTTGTCATGTGTGTGACTAAGGCCCAAAATTGAGCGAACCCATTCCTTTGTAGACATGCTTCAGACCTGTGCAAGCCAAAAACCAAGAAAAAGAATAAAATAATGTCTCATGCTGATATCCAAATGACGTTGAGGTCACTTGTATTTATAGCCTTCCAAGGGTGTCTAATTTTCTTTAGGGTCGACCTTATCAAATATGCACATGTGATATTTTCTTCATAAGTACTCTTTCCCTTATCTGATTTGAGTGATATTTAGGTCGATTTTGGTCCTCTCAAAAAGATGAATTCAATGCAGTCATTATCTCCATCAAATGAGTTGTCCAAAGTGGAATTTGACTGTAGTTTCATATTTTAACACTCCCTCTCAACTAGGGAGAATTCCACCTGCATCGTGTCACGTGTATCCTATCGTCAAATCATATTCAATCACAAGTATCTGATCATCATGTATCGTCATTATTCATATCAGTTCATCTCTTTCTTATTCCTACTTGTCTCTTGATTGTCTTTGCTCATATGTTGAACATTCTTGAATCTAAAAGAAGAATTTGACATCGGAGGAGATCTCAATCTACCACCCTTTATCCATCGGGGGGCTGCTGCTACCACTTGGAATCTCTGCCAGTAGGAAGCCCAATGCTACCGCGTGAGAAAAATTAGCGGGGAGCTAAATCTATGACCCGCATCATCATCAGAGAGCATATCATCAGGGAGCACATCTCATCCTAGAACCAAATCGAGGAGCATATCTCAACCCAGAATCTCATGGGGGAGCTAAACATTTATGACCCCATATCAAGAAATAGGTGATATAGGGGAGTTACTACTTGACGCATCCTATTGTCTATTGATCTTCCCAAAAATGACCCTCAATAGTCATGTGGTATAACACCTGCATCATAATTAGCTTGAGTTGTACAACCCCAAGTACACTCTCAAACCCTTGGCCAGACGAGGAGCAACAATCCCAACCAGTCGAGATTGTGGGTATGATGTTAACTAGGGTATACTCTACAAATACCAAGATAAGGGAGAAAAATGTACAACCTTATGGGTAACAAATAGGGGAGCAACATCTACGACCCTATTGTCTAGAGATTCCCCAACCCCAGGAGCCCTCCATCTCAATTCCACACCATGGGAGCTCAGACAAGGGGAAGAGTTTGCTCAGTGTTCTTGATCAACGATGCTCTCTGTAGATTAGTAACATATCATCGTGTTTATATCTGGTAATCATCATTTTTCAATATCAATTGTCTCTTGTTCATACAGGACATTAAATCAAATATCATATTAGAATAAAATATACATATCATAAAAAGGATACCATAGTCATCCTCCCTCGGAAAGAGGTGCCAATCACAAGCCTAAGTTTGTCTTGTACAACATTACTGTCTCAATATGTGAAGGTATCTCAGTCCCAAATATATACGAGATTCTTTTCCGATTGGTTCCCACTCTTTGTCATTGTAATGTATCCATGTCATATTCAGAACTTGCCCAAACAACTTTCTAAGGAGCCTTTCTATATTTCCTCACAATTGGTCATGTTAGGCACATCGTACTCAACCTCAATCGTACTTAAAGCTACAAAATTCTCCCCCAAAACATCATGGTAGATCTCATACTAAGGTAGCATTTGAATGTGCTCAACAATAATGATCCCAATCATCATCAGTACATCCATGCAGTCACATATCACAGGATGAATATCTTAGATCAAAAATTGTTCATCCCATGCAAATATCTCGAAGAGTGCTCGATGACAACTCAACACGTATGAATTAGCTAAATTATGAATTCACTCAGGTTCTATGTTCAACATATGCGGGCGGGTGTTTGAAAGAAACATCAATGCTTCAATCAACTATTAGTTTCCAAGTCAAGTTCAATAATATATCATCACAACTTATTGAAATTCAATCGAAGTATCCAAGGATTTTCATTTCCACCTTCAAAAACTCTTCAATAGATTCACAATATATATTTTATTTTCCAAGCTTTAGAAATTGATTCATCATGCCAAGATTCATTATTTAGATCTTCAGAAGCCATCTCCCTCTTACTTTGATCATCAGAGGCTCATTACTTGTCAAAAGTAGATCATCATTATATATAAAAAACCAAAATCAAAGACATACTTTGGACCTCTTTAGAGGTAGAGGTTTAGATCGACAAATTCTTGACTTCACAAGGTAATTGTGAATGCATACATTCTTGGCTCGGGAAACTTGCTTCATGCAACACTTTCTACAAACATAACACTTTGCCAAATCAATATGCTCAGTTTTACATAAGTCAATATTATGCAATCAAATCAACTACTTCAGCTTATCAAAGTTTAGATGCCAAATTAAAACTAATATCAAAATCGTCAATATCAATGTAACAAATTCTTTGGACCAAGTAACAAGTAGAGCTCACATCCAAATATCAAATTATGAATTTATCATGCCAAAAAGTTGTCATCTACCAAGCAATATTAATACAAACTTGATCAAGTCAAACTTCTAAATCATTATCAAGCATCATGTCAAAACTCCAAATATTGTTTATCTGTATCAATCAACCAAATCTAGTCAAACCCTTGCAATTATCATCAAATATCGTCATACACAAGCCTTAATTGTTAAATCATAATGACATATTGATATGCATATCTCCGTCACCTGAAAACACAAGTTTAGTCAACATATTCACATTATAGTAAGTCAAACATTCAAACTTCCCTGCTCATAGTGTTGTCTTCTCCATGTTTGTAGGATTGACATCCTTCATTGAGTGTACTTTTGATTTTATGCATGAAACTTCAATCTTGTGTCCTATAAGCATAGTCGCACCCATAGGCCTTCCTATGAGCGATTCAGAAGCTATAGCCACACCCTTGAATTTCCATCTGTGCGACTGAGGCTTAAATTAAGGGACAACCCTCTCTTCTTAGATCAGAGCTTTGTTGCAGGTCAACAATATCAGATATTTGTCTATTCATTCCCATAAATCATACTTCAACAATAACAAATATACATATAATGCAAATGATAATAAGAGTAAGGGATCTTATTGAGAGAATCTCCCTATGAATGTAAAGCCACTTTAGTCATCTTCATTCAAGTCATCAATCTATCTATAATACTGTCATGCATCAATAGCTCTGTTACATCATAAATTTAGACCATATCATATAGTTAGCATCAATATTCATCAAGGGTTAGTGTCAAATAGCTAATAGGAGTATACTTCAAGAATCGTGATCACAACATTATTTCTTTGTCACATCACTCAATCAAGTGAGGGCATTCAGTTTTACCATATGCCATAGTTACTAAACACATCAAAACATAACCATGGTCAACAACATATCATGAATATTAATCTCATTGTTATACTTCTATCATCATGCCTACCATGCTTATCACAAACAATACCAATAGTATCAAGTTACCATATACTATAATCAAGGTGCTAGATTTTTTTATGGGATCAAGATATTCAAAATGATTGATGTTAGCCAAACATAAAGTATACCACTATATCAAAGATCAATATTAAGTAGCTTCATAGAATCAAGAAGTTCATCATGTATAGAAGGTAACATACTTGTTTACTAACAATTGCACCATTTCATCATAGGAAACATGAATCCAAATCACTTTCATATCCATGAGCCATTTGTGAAGGAGACATTCTCATCATACCTTAGGGCTTACCATGTCATCAATATTGTAGTTAAAACATGACACCATACATACCTTGTAGTGTTTAGATATTTGTGCACCTTCTTAGCTAGTAGCACTTTGTCACCTTTTCATTAGGCGCCTCTTTACTTTTTCCAACGCTAGCTCTTCTCTTCCTGCACTAGCCATCTTTCCTGCATCTTAGATGGTCCTCAAGGAGGATCCACTTATCACAACTCATAAATAGGTTAGAAGCATCAAAATACTCAAATATACATGTAGGAAGAATAAGTAATAATCAATACAATAACCAAATCAATAAGTATAAACAAAATTAAGGACATAAAGGAGCATCACAAATCGAAAAATACTTATATTTAATGAGAAGTGATAATCTCCCTCTTGAACCAGCCTTAAAGATCCATCACTGACCATAGTCCATTTGTTTCCTTCAATATATATTCATCAACTTCATCAACAACCATGCCTAATAGAAACTATGCCATCTAGGGCTTCATCAAATTTGTCACAAGTGATAGAGCATCTTCACTTTGACCATGCTAGGGTTTCTCTCAAACCCTAACCTCATAATATTCATCAAACCCTAATACACAAATTGCCTACGGTTATCCTCAAACCCTATAATTGTTTTAGGTCTCCACCATCCTCTCTTGCATCCATCAATGGTGTCATCATAGGGGTGATCTCCATGACTTTTCTTTAGCCCAGATCTAATACCATGTTAAATTTTCTTAGGGTTAAATTTTCTTTGATTTGATAATTGTATTTCTTCATTTACACATTAAATTCACCCCATAACATCATTACATTATTCAAATGTATATCAACATATGCAACTATGTAGAAATAACAACATCATCATCATTAATGCAACAGAACATAAAGGAACAATAGAAGAAAAGAATTCACACATAGAGACACCAGGATTGGTCAGAGACTAGAGCAAAACCCACTATGGGGAAATTCTTTCAAATTCTTCTTCTTATTACATTTTAATCGAATGATTCAACAAAAGAGAGTACAATGACCCATATCTTCATCCATACAACTATATAGCCAAAGCAACTAGACAATATTCATGAAATGAACTCAACAATGTTTATACTCAAAACTTTCATTTTGAAACCTGTAATGAACCGCCCTTGTCTGCGGTCAACTATCGAACACTATAGTCACTGAGTGAAATATTTGAACAATTGAAATTTCATCATTTAGGTCTCGGTTGCAGGGAGGAGGAGTCATGCATGTGACTGCGAAGGTTCCAGTCGCTTCGTGGAGCCTATAACCCAATGACTGCAATTTACAACTAAGACTAAGACTCATAAACCCTAGATGCTAGTCACACGAAGGATGAGTTGTGCGTGACTAAGATATTTTGGTTGCAAGGATGAGTCGGATAGTGAGTGATTGTGGTTGATTTCTTCCTATGCCATGCATGTGACTGAGTCCCAAAACCTCAAAATAGAGATGCGAGCTTTGAACCTGTTGTGGCCACCAACAACCCCCCTCATTATGAAGTGTTATTGCTAATACTAAATAAGTGGGGACCCTTAGTAAAAAATTAAAAAAAATCAATTAGTGCTTATATTTCTTTTTAGATAAAACTTACAACATCATGGACTTAGGAAAATACCTTTGAAGAATCTAAAAAGCTTAAGTTTCATGATGAAGAAAGTAAATTCACTGCTTAAGAGATATCGCATCGCGCAAAGAATGATAGGGTACCTTCTAATGAGCCAAAATGATAAAAAACGCGAGATCGCGACGCAAAACTCCATCGCATCGCATGTATTAATGAGCACTCACATTAAAAAACCTTAAAATCGCCGATATGCGATATCGCATATCGCACATTGCAAAAATCGCATAAATTACACATAATGATTATAACGATTAAGCGATCTGCGATCTTGCGATATTGCAATATTGCGACCAAGCAACCTTGCGATAGGAAAACACGATGAGATTGCGATAATGCGATGCAGTGATCTGCGATATCGCAAAGCAAATCGCAAGACCTCTCCATCGCAGTTGGTTCTGGCTCATTATTCGAGAAATTTTTTTTTAGGCCAAGAACTGATCATGCACTTTAATGCGAATTAATGAGTTGTTGCCAGTTGTTAATGAAGTATGGCGTTGTGTTTTTCGAAGAACTAGTTCACGTAAGGTGGCGTGTTTTTGCATATCTTCGACATTTAAAGTTTTCTTTTCATTATTTTTATCATTACTTCCACCTCATTTGTAAACTGTAGGAACGAAGGACAAAGCGTTATATAAGGTAGTACTCCAATGTCCATTTGGGAAGGCACACCTAATCTACTTAAGGAAGAGAAAGAGCCGCAGAACCCTTCTTAGGCATCCATCACAGATCTCTCATATACAACCATGGTTGAATGGGTACTGAACGATGCTGATACCAGAAACAGACAGTTTAATGCTCAGGGACAAGAGCTCATGGAATCACTATTTTTACAAATTTGATCTTTATACCCGATAAGAGAAAAAGGCGCAAAAGGCGAAAAACGCATCAGGGAAGCCCGGATCAAGGAACAAAAGCAGTTTCTGATGCGTGATTAGTGCTAATCGCGCATCGCTAAGAAAACTTGCACGAAAAGGAAGGCTTCTAATTACTCAGTCACCTACAAGCCCCAAAAATTGTAAGGAAGCAACGATACAAACAAACTGGAAACAGAAAGCTAAAGAAAAAGGAGAAGCAATCCAAGGGTTAACCAAGTTGAAATGGGATTATTACCAAGCATACATGGTAAAGCCACATCATCATTGGATGACTCTCAAGTATATCATCGATTTTGCTGAGAAGATAGTGCTAGCTCTTGCCGATTCTGTTTTCTTAACTCAACCAAAGGCAGAAGACACTCAGCCGACTCTACTCGGGCAAATACTGAATGCTTGCAACGTTAAGGAGCAACTATAGAAATAGTTAGATATTAGATTTAATTTTAGAAATAGTTTTGCTTAGAAAAAGGATGGTCATTTAAACCGAATCCTGAATTTCTGTAAATAAGTTATTTAGTTAGTAGTATTTAAACCCTTCTCATGCATTTAGAGAGGGGTCTAGAAATTTGTCAAAAACTTGTCCTCAGAACATGCACTTTTGCACCCTCAGAGGAGGTTTTGGTGAATGAATGGAACAG